>BTRK01000048.1:0-30267 GCA_036245805.1 Pristionchus mayeri
GTCATTTGTAATGGCAGGGAGACATAGGAACTTCAAGAGAATAGATATGGAGTACGGGAACAAAAGCAAATATTGCAGACGTCAATCAGACGCGCTTTGTGCGAATCAGCATGTCTGCGTGTCGAGCGACGACTGAGAGAGGTACGGTAGCCAAGCGAGAGTACTGTAGGATGTGAAATAGGTGGACACATGGTCTGGTGGGGAATGCTACGACAAATAAGATAGAGTTAATGCGTGCTAATGAGTAGGTACTTCCTATGCAGGATCCAAAGGATTGCTTGAATTGAAAAATATTAACTTCAATTTCAGGTCTCTTCGACTCGCGTGCTTATCACGAGCAACACTCAATGCGTAAATTGCGATAAGAAGATTGGAACCAGGTACGGAGTTTAGTCAATCACACTCATGAGCCATTGCTTTAGACGATAGTTGAGTATCTGTGGTGCCTGCACACTAATGAGCATGCAATCGAATGTCAATTCTCCTGATCTTCTCTCTCCAATCCCCCCTTTCAGCACCTTCGTCCGTCACGCGCAGACGGGGGAAGTGGAGCATCTCTTCTGCCATGAGAGCAGCGACAGGAAGAAGATCCAAGTGTGAGGAGAGATAGGAACGTAGATGTGCTGAGAATCTCATTTGTATAGGAATTAATCTCATTTCCGCTAACATTTACTTTGTGATACATCCAATATTTAGCATATAGAGAGTATACCCATAGTATGTATCATATTTTTGCGTGTTGCTAGTACCCAGAAATTAGTTTGCATGTACCTCCTCGCATTGTAGTATACGGGTCTCATTGACCGATGTATCTTTATCATTCCACATTGTACGTGCTCATTGTAAAGTGCCTGAAGATAACCTAGGTTATCACTTGATCCATACAAACCTTACTCTTGCAATTGTTCTTCGCTTGTTGACCGTCTTATCTGAGCGAATAGGTAGCAAGCATCATAAGATTGTTAACGGAATATTGTTTTAAAGGATTTTGAAAAAATTGTGAAGGTTGATATTTTAAATGTGTCAGGACGATAAAGTAAGATTGTTAAGCATGCTGTCTCTCATTACTTCATCCGCCTTTCAATTCATCGATAGGGGCTTTTCGCTCCCATTCGTTGTGTATCTCCGTTTGGATAAGATCATATCGTTAATGGAGGAGGTATCAGTGGGCTTCTAATGTGACAGTACGCCGGATAATACGAAAAGAACATCTTCCCCCTTGTCTATCTATGATTCTTTGAATGAGCCCTGATGGGGAAACTATTATTATATCCTTACACTGAGCAAATAACGATGTTGGTTAAATGTGAGATCTTCAATTAGTGGACACTACCCGGTTTGTATGATCCCTGATTGTGGTCAAATTCTCACAGATAAAGATAAGTCGGCTACAACTATTGCACATTTCGCCACAAAATAGAGTGGTCATTCAATATTCAGTTCCCTCCCCTTGCCATGCTAGATCTTACAATGGCAAGTACTCAAGCATAACAAAAGGATGGTGATCTTTCACGAGAATTACCATGATTCAATTCGAACGAAATCGTTCACAACATCACAGATTCTACCAAAATATCTCAACTGATCAGACACATTCGAGTGAGCCATGCGCCTATTTTTCAAGCTATTTTTTTTTCTGGAGCAAGGCGAAAATATAATGTAAATTGGAGTATCTGTGCACCAGAATGGCCTGTGTACTGTTAGTAATTGTAGCATAGAGGAAAGGAAATTTTTAAAATCAATCAATCACTTTGTGATTGATTGTGCGAATCTCATAACGGTAGGACTGTAGATCGATTGCGAAACCATCGATTGCGAAATTTCTTCTCGAACTTTATCGAATTGGTTAGATGTTTTCGTTTTGATTTTAAAATCGATGAAGAGCGTTGTGTTTAATCGATGTTATGTAATAAGAACTAGCCCGATTGCCCCCGTGTGCTCATGGTAGCTCAGTAGGTTTCGCAATGCTCGTGACGAAATTGTTTACCTCCTCGACCGATTTCGCAATTGTTTCACACTCACTTGCGTTTTATATACATGTATCTATAAATACCTATATATACATTGTCGAGGGTCGAGGGGGGGGGCGTAAACAAGTGACGGCATAGGCGATTGCAAAACATACTCCGCTAGCACGGGAGCCCCGCCGAAGGCGGAGGCGCAATAGGACTAGTAGATTATAATAAGAATTCTTAATTTCTTATTTTGAAGGCGAATAGTGGGAGATGCCGACGTGCATCCACGCACTAGAGAAAGAGGGCGCCAGACTGGTCAGTTTAATTGAAAATCTATTAAGATTCGTTGAGGCGGTGTACATTTATCGTTCTCATTTTCCCCTGTATTTGGCCTTATTTATTAATATGTTGTTATTGAATGGAATAATATAGGAGAAACAAGCGAAGAAAAAGGCAAAAGCAAAGGAGGGAGATGGATGGACTCCCTCATCCATCACCGCGATCTCCGAACGCGATAAGATGGTTTGTTATTTGTCATTATATATTTATATATACTTATAAGCACATCCGACCCCTCCCGATGCACGTGGAGTCACTCATCAACTATTTCGCTACAGTGTGGAACGGGAAGGAACGAGAGGTAAGACTGACCAGAATGTCTCCCCTCCCCGCGAAACATTGCCAATGAGACAGAGCGAGATAGCGTGTGAAGAACTTTGTTTAGTTTTAAAGTGGTATTTTCTAATAATAATTTCTAATCAAATTAGTACCAATTCAGACGGAGGAGGCGGTCGGAAAGATTCTGGCTGATGCACTAGGAGAGACAAAGGCTGTGAAGGAGGGAGAGGTGCGCACTCGCGATAGATTCAGTTTGCTTGATTCCATTTAACCATTAACTGGTTAAGGTCAGTTTTTTGGTTAAGATTATGCTAATTCGCGATCCCTCCATCAACTTATATTCATTGATCTCGCTTTCTCCTTCCAGAAAGCATTCACGGCTCTTCCATATTGTCGGGTGTGCGATCTCGTCTACAACAACATCGACGCGTTCTACGAACACATCCAGAGCGACAATCACGCGTTATTGAAGGGAGGTGGGCAGGAGAGTACGTGTAGAAAGAAGAGAGAAGATTAACGGGAGTGGGTCTCTATGATTCTACCGTAGAAGTTGGTGAGCTTTAACAATTGCAGGATGATTCAGTACCGTTATTCGAAGACGTTGGAGAGGGTGTGGAGCTAACAAGGAATCAAGTCATCGCGAGGTCGCTGTTTTAATTTCATAATATTAACTAATTGATGCAAAAGATGATTTGAGGGAGTTCATGGGGGCCAGTTCTTCTAATGGAGGATGTGCAAGACGAGAAGGAGACAGAAAGGGCGGAGAAATCGGATTCTAAGGAAGATGAAAGCAAGAAGGAAGAGAAGAAGACGAAGAAGAAAACGGTATGTAACTATTTTGTCGTTGAGAGCACACAACAATAATTGTAATAGATGGGTGGTGATATAGACGATAATTTTGTTATTTGTTTTTTATCTTAAAGCGGTAGGGTGGATATAAATATATTTGGAACTCCCAGGGCACGCTCACAGACGCTCAGATGAGTTCCCTCTCCGCTAAGGATATCGTCGAGCATCGATTGTTGGTGAGAAAAGGAGAGAGTTTTATAGGAGTGGTACAATAGACAGAATATGACAGTTCATCAACCATTCCACTGTGGTGGATGAATAATATTTTGCAGCAACGACCGTGTGCAGTGTGCAGTCGGATCTGGAAGGAGTATGGAGGTCTCATCTCGGGGACGACTGATCTATCCACTGAGGTCAGTCGTACACCATTTCTCCCACTTCCACCTGTATTCGTGCTTTCGGGAATGATGAAGTCCATATTATTGCTTAATAGATATGAATGGATATCTAATTGAGTCCTTCAGTTCGCCTTCCGTTCCCATCCCGTGCACCCTTGCGTCGCTCTTCTCAACGTCACTCTCGAGTGCTACAAGAACAATCTGGAGATAGAGAGTGATGAGGTGATTCGATTATTCATAATGCCCCGAAATTCTGCGAGAAATGTACAAGGAAGGTAGTGCACGTGGCCATCGATGATCTCACTGGCTCCTCTTTCTCCTCAGGCCTCTCGTTCTACTTCCACTCGTCCAGTCAAGTATCCATCTCGCGAGCAATTGAAGGAACTCGCAAGTCATCTCGACCAGGAGATACCATGTATGCTCATTTCCCATTTTCGTTTTTTTTTCATTTCCGATTTTCGTTTTTTTATTGTTATAGTCAAAAAACGAAAATCACGCAAGGCTTCGTTTACGACCTGTAGTGAGATTCTATCTATTGCAATGCAATCCAACATCCTCTTCGCAAGCATACCGCAAATGACCATCTTGAAATGAGAAGAACGACCTTTTCTGACCCCACATCTTGATCTGCGCCCAGAAAGCGATAACAGATAAATATTGTATTGTATTGTATTATTGTTATGGTGATTATTTTGTTTAGCTAACGGGATTAAATTTACCACGACAGCGTGTAAATTAGAAGTCCTGATGTATAACTACGTAATAATAATAACCTCGTCCCCTTCTTACAGTGACCCTGGAACTTGGCGACCGCCACTGCTACGCTTGCATGGAGAATTACCAGGTGGAGGACGAAAATCGATTATCGATTAATATTTAAATGTATGCTAGGTGGCGATGCACTGCCGCGCAGAAGAGATCAGGATGATCTACGATCGATTCATGGAAGGATGCAAGAAGAGAGACGAAGTGATGGAGCTTTGATTCGACGCCATTAGATTGCGAACGAGAAGAGAATCCTGCTAGCCGAACACGTTTAATGAAATCGCATGCATGTATGCTCTCCATTGCTATATCGCAATCTATTTTGCAACTTCGCAATGCGATATCTTTTCCCTCCTCTTCTCATGCGGAAGAGAACGGGGGGAGAGGAATGCGATCCAAGGCGCGATTTTTGCTATATCACAAAGTCGCAATCACATAGCTATCCCCTAATCTGAATTGTGTCTTATTTTAAACTGTTTTTACAATATTAAAACGAGGCAATTAGTGGTGAGACATTGGTGGTTTTTGTCTTGTCTCTCCATCATCCAGTCTTCTCTGCAGGAGGGACGTCGCTTCTACTGTGACATGTGCAGTGTGGTTCTTCCCTCGTCTCGTCACTTCCGTCTCCATCTCCTCTCTGAGGGACACGATAAGAAGGTGCGTAAGGTTATCGGGAGGAAGGAATTATGGAACGACACGAATTGACCTAAAACTGCTGAATGTGCAAATTAATTTTTAGAAGTAGTTTTTTGTTGATTCGAATTGGCAGTGCCTATTATAGCCCTTTACTAATAGAGTTGAAATGCGTACCAGACGCAGTTGCTATTTTTTTATCGAAAAAGATATATTCGGGGTAGGAATTTGCTGCTAGGAAGTCCTCAATGGCTTCTCTTCGATCGATTTTTGATGATGTCTCTCTTTAAGATGGGGAAGGCTCCTGTTCGCCAATCCGCCCTCTACAATCCCCTCTGCCAACTGATTTGTTTCATTGAGGTAAGTTGTGATTGCGCAGGCTGGCTGTTTGGATTGAATATTAGCTGGTGATGGAGTTATTATTGATTGATTGCAGGCTGATTCGCTTCTGCCGAGAATGAAGAAGATTGTGAAGAAGGAGGAGAAGAAAAAGGAGCTGTCGAAGAAGGAGAAAGGAGAGGAGGATAGTAAGAAGGTAGAGTGAGATGACGGATAAAAATGTAACGGGATGACGGATAAAAATGTAACGGGTCCCATTGGATGACGGATAAAAATGTAACGGGTCCCATTTTACTCAGGTGTCATTCGATAAGAGTCTCATTCAGCCTTAAATCGTTCTAAGTCGTTCTTACTAGTTATACTGTTCTAGCAATGCTTTTTTCGGTGCACTTCTAAGTATAAACTTGTTTGGCTAAATGATAAAATATTCCTTTAAAAGCTGCGTCACTTCCCTTGAATCGTTCAGATAATTGTGCTTAATTTTCTTTGCAGGAGCAGAAAATGAAGAGAGGCGAAGAGAGAAATAAGAAGGAGATGAAGAAAGTGAAGGGAGAAAAGAAGAAAGAAGATCCAAAGATGAAGAAGGAGAGGAAGAGGATGGAAGTACGTACAGAGGGAGAGGGAGGGATTTGAGGAATATTTGGACTAATATCGAACAATGAGATACTTCCACCATAATGGAAAGGGATAGTTTTCTTAAAATAGTGAGAGCCGAGGTCTGGGCCTCGGTCTGATGCACATCGGGCATGTATTTTTTTGCGTTTTTGGCGTTGAAAAGAGTATTTGGATTTGATATGTGACAAGAGTCTTTGGAAAGAGTTGTGATATTAGATTACTCGATTTCGGAAGAACGGACAAAATTGTGCATGCATTTCATGGGAAACCGCTTTGCTATCGGATCCGTTTTCTTACGAACGCATTTAGTAATTATGCCGTAATTGTTATATTCGCAGCTAACGATAAGGTACGAGATGGACCCGAACCTCGGGTACTCGGAGGACAAAAGGGTGAGTACCGTAGGAGAAGTACAATTATACTATCGATTGATCCAACGCCATGGCAATTGGATTGAACACGTTTGATTCGAGTTTCTGAACTCTGTGGACGGCACCAGGTCGGATGAGAACTGTGACGTCATGCCGCCTTTGATATATCAGAGGCGGCATGATGTCATAGTTCTCATCCGATCTAGTGCTCCGTGGACTACGGCAGTAACCTGATAAATATGATCACAGTCAATATCCATTGACCTCCTCTCAGGGTTTCCTCGTCTATCGGATGTGCCCAAAGCCGAAGACTGCTGATGGGAACGAGAAGGTGATCAAGGTACGGTAGATTACGGTAGGTGATTGATTGATTGCGGCGCACTTGAGGTGAATCGACGCGAGAGAACAGAATCGGAGAAGGCTGCGGACGAGATTGTTAATCAAGTTGAGAGGGCATAACAGGCCATACTCCTGCCATCTACATTGTTCCTCGTATACACTAGATATCGCCAGGATATCATTCCGTGTAATGTGTATTAGCCGTCATCCTTACCTATGCATATCTCTGCATGTTTAGCACGTGTTTAATTTTTCTTTAAATATTTGTATTTACCCGCATGTTTTTCAAACAGTAGTTTCTAGTAATTCCGCGTTTTCACGAATTTTCGCAACAAATTTTCATAATAGTAATTATGTCTAATCCGTTTGTTTAATGGTAAAGCAACTTTCAATGTGCGATATTGGATAACTGACTCTTGATGCGTTGCTTGGCGCAATAACGTACCTATTGTTGATTCAGATCCGCTTTAAAACATTGTTTCCAAGGTATACTCGTGGATCAATCGAACTATGGCGGAAGAAGGTAAGGGTCGCTAGCTTTGTTGACACCGTCCATGGATTAGGAAACGTTTTTTTCATCTAAAGATGGCTAATGGATTCATCCTTTCTTCCATATCTCTGTGGTATTTAGACGGGGCTTCGCTTCCAGCAGGGAAACCGCTCTTCGATATCGTCCAAGTCACTTACGAGCACATACGATCAAATGGGTGAGAAGTAGTCGAGACCAGATTTGCTATCTATTAGCATTTGCATTCCACAATAACACCACGATGTTGCAGGACTATTCACACCTCACCTAACTCCGCTCTGTGCGAAATATTCGATAATTCCATCGATTCGCAGGCTACAACTGTAACGATTAATAAGGGTGAGTGGAAGGGGTACGGTAGTAATCAATAAATTGACGAAGGTAGTAAGGTTTGCGATAATTGGTGAGAGCGGTTGCAGATAAATACAAGCAGAGGATGTCGGATGGGACGACTCGTAATAGTCGCTTCTACTTCATAGTTGACGATGGAACGGGCATGAACAGGTGAAAGACGAGAAGGAGAGGAACTTCTTCAGTGTATTGGCAGTCTATTCTCATAGAAGTGCATGGAGGGGTTTGGAGATTGGGCACTTTCCTCGTTCGCAACTTGTAAAGAATGTCGCAATAGCACGGATAATATCGCTATTGTAGACGGATCAAAGGGTTATATTTTTCGTAAAATATGTAAACATGGATAATGAAAGACAATATTGACATGATTGATTTGCAGTAAAAAGTGTTCACATTTTTCCCTTTGGTTTAGCAGACCTCCATTTGGCATCCTCACTCTGTCTCACTTGCGATTGATGATGATGAGAAGGAGAGAGTCATTTGTTTCCAGAGAAGAAGCTCTCAAGACCATTCTCGTCGGCTATTCACTCAAGAGAGGAGACGTCGAAATGATCGGACAATTCGGAAACGGACTCAAGAGGTGAGTAATGGAGATGAACGATAGGATGGATTAGATGAGAGGTAGTCACTGGATACCGCAGCAGTTGCGGAAAGTCGATTAGTGAAACCCGCTACGAAATATGCTCAAGGTATCAAAACCAAAGTGGCTGTGAAAAAAACCCAAGTGGCACCTGACGACGAAGAGAGAGAGAGAGAGTGGTGAATTAATGCGTAACGGACAACTCAGAAAAACGACTACTCAGAAACGCCTTAACCTTAGTCCTTATTCTGCTTTGGCTGCTTAGGCTTAGGTTTCTTAGGTTTCCAAGGCTTAGATTTAGGCGTAGGCTCAGGCTTAGGCTGCTTAGGCTCAGGCATAGGCCTTTTAAGGCTTAGTCTTAGGCTTTTCTGAGTAGTCGTTTTTCTGAGTAGTCCTGTATGCGAATTAGTAGAGGTGCTCGTCCTTTGCAGTGGTTCGATGCGAGTGGGGGAGACGATGGTGCTGGGGACGAGGAAGGGAGACGAGTACACTATTCTCATGCTCTCTCTGCCCTATCTGGAGTCGCTAAAAGGCACCCTGGTAGGTAGTACTTATTGCAGTGATTACTTGCAAATGCTTGATCAAATCGCTTTGTTACATCGATATCTCTGATCTAACATTTGTATTTTTTGTTTTTGTCAAAATTTAAATTTTCGAACCTTCAAAAATATAAACTTTGAACCATCATTGGGAACCTGAATATATTCCTTCACTTCTGCTCAATTCCGCTGTTTTTCAACAGCTAAATCATGTAATTACTGTTCTGATTATCTATTAGGTCGAGAATTTAGCATTTCGATTTAAACAACAGGGATTGAAATAATTTATGAGGGATACAATCAAATACTCTAATTTGCAGTGTTTCGTCCCGTGTATTTCATACAAACGAGGACCCAATGGGGAGATGACGAAAATGAAGATGGTCGGAGAGGAAGAAGAGAAGGTGAGAGGAGACTCACTCGATAAATCGATATTTAATCTGGCAATCCCTTTTCCTTCTGCAGCACGCGGCCGCCCTCGCAATTATTCTGCAGTATTCACCCTTCGACACCGAGGAATCCCTAATCGACTTCCTCAAAACGAACATCGGTACGAATTACGGTAGAATTGTGGTGGGATACGGTACTGGGTGCACAGGGTTGCTGCAATGTACCGTGTTATTTCAGGCGACAAGTCGGGAACAGTCGTCGTGCTGAGCGACCTAAAGAGAATGGCGAATAATGAGTGCGGTTTATGGATTATTTATAAGCGGATTTCAATTGTTGGGTGAAGTTTTGAAATGCGTTCATCTTGAATTGCAGATTCGAACTGCAGTGGGAGAATGACGATCTGGTGGTGCATAAGAGAGACGCCGACGGAAAGTCAGTTGATGATTAGCATCATCTATCTATTTATACTCTTAATTATATTATAAATGCCTGTTCTTCAGTTTGACTGGTTCGGTGGAATCGCTGTCTCAGTGGCTGCAGTTCCTCTACCTCGACTCGAAGGTCTCCATCTTCATCGACAGGAGACAGGTGGGCGTGTCGAGTAGTGAGGGCAACACGGCTTCATCCCGACTCATACCCCGTATCTTCAATGGTGGAGCCGACTTGCCGAGTCTGCTTAGGGATGCCTAGTGTGGAGGGATGGATGTGATCCTTGGCAATGCAGGTGCGTCTTCGTGATCCCCTCCGTTCCTTCGCCGTTCCTCGTTGGACTCTCCTCTCGGATAGTGGAATGAAGTGCTTCTTGACCAGGGAGACAGAACGAGTGAAGAAGGAACTCACAAATAGTCAGTCCATCTCGATGTATAGAAAAAGTACAGTGAATTATTTCATAAATCTCTTGCACCTAAATTTACCTTTAACGATCTTATTATTATGGCAGTAGAGAACATGAAGCTGCCGATCCAGCAGGATCTTGTGAGGATTCACGCCCAGTTATCGATGAAACCAACAGATAAAGAGTAAGTGACGTTATACTTTGGTTGAGCTGCTAATTGCTCGGCACTTTAGAAGACCGGACCAAGTCAAAGATATTTGATCCGCCCTGTTAGACGTTACTCATCTGAGGAAGGGGTCCACTCTTGTAAGATGCGATAAGCACTCACTCTAACCCTAATCTGATCTATATTGCGACTGCCAAAATTTATGCAAAGTACTTCGAAAAAAAAAAGACCGGACAAAGAGAATGAACACTATTCTCTTTGTCCGGTCTTCTGCAGAAGTGCCAATTGCTCAACATATACCATCAATTAATGGTCTAGTAGAATGGGACACAAACCTTTTAGAATCTAGTCTGAACGATACTCTTTTAAGTAAAGAATAAATCCGTCAGGTACGTTAAATTCTTCAATTGTAGACTGAAAGCTGATCAGCGAAGGAAGAGCGAGAGACTCAACGAATGTAAGAAACAATGCGAGCATATCAAACAGAGACTCGCTACTATCGGAAAGGACAAGGTAAGTGGTCTTGGGCGGGGAAATATTGTCGCATCGTTAGTAATTAATCTTTAGGTTGACTTTTCATATTACCATCAGGTTCACTGGACTAGGAGAGCTGCAAGTAACAATTCTTTCTCGTTGACAGCCTGGATCTGACATCCGTGTGTATTTCGGCCTCGATCTGGAACAACGTGCGGAGCCACGGACGATCTTCTATTCGAGTGGAAGAAGAATCATGGTTCATCCACTCAGAGCAAGAGGAGACAGGGATTTCAAGTGAGTTAAACTACATTTTAGTACTGCTCTGTCCTTTATTCCAGAAGTCCTAGTTGTTGAATAGGAAACACTTCCTAAAATGTAGGTGCGGCATGAAACAACTTGACTCACAGTTTACCCTCGCTTTCCAATTTTTAGCCTACGTGTTCTTTTTAATAAATCAATTGGCATACAAATTGTGCGGTCTAATAAAGAAGCCAAAGGAGGGAGTAATGATAACTATTGAGACTTGTGATGGGCGTGGTCTGCATCGTGGACATCCCCTCGACACTCCTTCCTACGAAGCAGAACAGAGAGGTCAGATGAACGGCCATCCAATTCCCCTCCGCCATCCCTTCTCATCATTGAGCATGGAGCGGTTGAGCGGCCAAAAATCAGGGAGGAATAGCTACAAATGAGTGGGATAGGAGGGGGAGAGGGGGAGGGTGGTCATTAATCGAAGAAGTGCCCATTCGAATACTTGTTACCTCTAGTTAACGCGGAATATGCATTGACATGATTCCCTTGCAGTCTTTCGAGAATCAGCAGGATTTCGATATGATCGCGAAGAAGATCGAGAAGCAAGCGAGACTCTACTTCCAGCAGATCGACAAGAAGTTCAAGGAGGAATCCTTCTGGTGAGTTATTGTTGAGGATTATTTATATGTTAATCACGATTGTTCTTTGAGGAAGTCTCTGGGCTACGATGAGGAAGGATTCTATCAGTTCAATGTTACTGATCTGACGAATGAAGCAGTGGAGAAGAAGATCTTCGAGATGACGGGAATGGGAAGGAGACAATGCGGTCAGTGAGGGAACCTATTTTATTGACGGTAGAATTGAAGACAAAATAAATCATATTTCACTTATAAGTAATTTTCATATAATTTCAGGAAATTGTCGTCAATTTCGATCCGTCGGATGGGAGGTTAGCTTATTTTCTACTTTGCCAGTTTCCCAGCTTTTTTTTTTATTAATTTAATAACATTTTATCAAATCGTATGTGAAGGAAATTTATTTAACATTTTATAGAAGTTCAACGAGGAGAGGAACCATAGGATGAACTTTAAATGTGCTGTGGACAATGAAAGTGAGGTCACTCTGTTGGAATATTTCGCTGTTTCAAAATCGGCCAAGAAAATGCGTTGTAAATATAAAAGTAAACCAATCGAGGAACAATGAACAGCAGTTGAAAAATAGTTGTACTACATTTTTCAAATTTATCTAACCTCTTCAGGTGGGATGTGTGTTCCTAAGAGTCGGGCAGAGCTGAAAGAAGAAGAGATCAAGTTTGTTTTGTTTGACATTTATTTTAAATAAACAATTCAGAATTGTTCTTTTTTTACATTCCGCATAAATAATAAATTAACACATTTACTTTGATTCAGGGAGCTGGATATCCATGCGAAAGCAACGTTCTTCGACGATGAGAAAGAGAAGGAGAAGAAAAGGGAGAAGGAGAAAGAGAAGGCGGTGAGAAAGATTGATAAATAGAGTTATCGATTCATCATCAAGTATCCATTCGGTGTTCGTGTTGGCGACGAATGTAAGAGGAATAAATAGAGTGGTCGCTTTATTTAATGCTGTAATTGAAATTCAAACTATTCCTTTACAGAAGCAGTCGAGATCGACCCAGAAAAGTGAGTTCCTCCATACAATATCATTTCTTTTTTTTCATCCTATAATTTGTTACATCTTTTTGATATATATTTCTACAATTGTATCTTATTGCAGAGAAGGCACGCTCTTCCTCCTCATCTTCTCATGAATCCCCCCTCGACGTCTGCGAAGTGCAAGAGAAGTCAGTCTTTGATCTATCGCCTATTAACTATCGGAGTTGTCTGCTAAATGCCATTAGCCCATAATAATTTAAAATATACATGTACCATTGTTTGATCCTTGGCTTATATCGTCCAGGTGCTCGTCTCTCCTCTATGCGCAGTGCTTCTGTGAGAAAACCCGCGGAGCACTCAGACAGTGAGTGGAATCGACCGATATCCAAACAATTTCCGAGGAACAAATAGTTTTTAATCGATGATTGATTTTTTAAAATTTTAATTACATACTTACCTAAAACCGTAAGCTTTTTCGACCCAGAGCAGGTAGGAAGCTGAAACTTCGGGAACAAGTGCGCAAGCGTGGTACCTAACGAGTAACAAACAAAAAACCCCGAGCTTAATTGAAAAATATAGAGAAAAATGCGAAAAAGTGTTGTCGGTTTGTCTGTCCGGATTGTGGCCATTTTCTGTACTCTCTACCGTATCCAAGTCATTTTTGTAAAAATTCTTGCAAATTCACATTGTGTTTTTCAAGCTGTTCACTATCTTTCCATCGTGGAGACAGACCGTTCACGCATTTAAAAAATATATTTGACTGAAAAAAACCGTTCAATCGCTTCGGTAAACCCTTCTGACCATTCGGCTGGGTCAGGTTCGACGGCGCGCATACGTGATCCCGGTCAATATTTTACGTTTGCATCAAAACCCTGATTTTGATACTTTTCTTTGTTTAAACAATTACTAAACGAATTAAAATTAATTGTTTTTACAATTAAGCCCAAAAATAATTACTAATTAGCTTAAATTATGGGTTTCAAAATTTGCAAAATTGCGATTTTTAAAAATATTTTTAAATTCTTATTTTGCGGTGTTTCTTTGTTGAATTATTAATAACTCGATTTATAATGATTTATAAAATACATATTGAGCTTTTTCCATGGCCGAGTGGCTTAAGCAATGGATTAGAAAACCGAAGATTGGTGGTTCGAAATTCGAACTTCGAATCCCGTCAGAGTGAAACGCGTTTGTCTTTCCCCAGAGAGGTTTAGGAAGTGACGTATCGCAAAATACCAACACTTAGCGTGGCGTAGTTCCTTGCTAGTTTTAATCGATGACTGAGATTGTTCCCTCTCTTTTTGTTGGAAGCTAAAATTCAGCTTTTGAAAAACAATTAAAAGTTGCTCGTTGATATATTGGTTAAGATGAAGACTCAGTGAGTCCCTCCTCTGTCCCCTCGTCCCTCTCTTCCTTACCTGCTCCCACGAAGAGAATCCCCAAGAGAAGCAGCACCACTACCAAGAGTGAGTGATATCTACTTACCACACGCTCGCTACTCCCGGTGTTCTGAGCTGAAGATTGATTTATAAATCGATTTTATCGACTATATTTTTTGTCTATTAGCTACTACCACATCACTAATCTGCTGATCTTACATGTGATAGTATTGCGCTTTTGTGAACGTTAGGCTTTTCTGAAATAAGTTTCTTATGTTTCCCCACGAGTATTTGCGAAGTCTCTAATTGCCACTGATATTCAGACTCTCGTTCTGCAGTGACCAATAAGAAGGCCTCCAAACGTCGCAGTGAGTGCCGTTGATCTTTGATTTTAGCCCTCTCCATGATGGAATAAATATTACTCCAAGTTTAGAAAAAATACATAGCAGATTGTTGTTATTTGATTGCAGTTTTAATTTCTCAATAGAAGACAATCCAAAATTCTCCATTTGCTCTCGCTGGTTGGAGAAGGAGAAGATAGTAATTCGTTCCTTATTCCAGAGAGGAACTCAAGTAGCAGCAGCAACAACACCATCATCTTCGGCGAGGAACTCGATGATTGTAGCGTGATCTTTGATCTTTTTTTAATATTCCAAATAATGTACTCAACCTATAATGTCAATCTCCTAGAACAAGTCTTCATAAATATTGTTCTTTGATCTCTTCCATCGTCAAGATCCCTTTCAGTTACTATGTCGCTGCCCGATGAGTACCGTACCAAGCGAGGATCCAAGTGTGAGTGGAGAATAGGGATGGTGAAGGGAGAATATGTCCAGTCCAGTAGCAAGTGGAATGATTCTATTTGGCCCATCTACAGAAAATACCACGTTTTTGAAAATTCATTGACTGAATACTTTAAGAAAGTGGACCATTTTGTGAGTTTTCTGCCTATTCCCAGACACTTGGAAAATCAGGATTCTGGCTCTGACCGTCATGTCATTCTTGAAGAGGGGAGGGTGAGGAGTTTGTATTCACAAAATGCAATTCCTAAAGTGTGCATATCACGCGTCTTCTGAGAGATTGCAGGACCGCCCGGAACTAGGAGCCCCAACTTTGAGCAGTACCCCGGGAAATTTATGCTGGAGTATATTGGGGAAGAGAAAACTTTTGACATGGACTGTTTTTTCAGAGCCTGCTTTTAGGTATTTTCCGGTTCTCCTACCGGTCCTACCATAAATCAGCTCCCAGATGAGCTTGAAGGCTGGCAAAGGGCTCAAAATGTCCGAAAAATTATTTCCAGTAACTTTTATGTTGATGCAAACGTGCTCAGTCCACACCTTCATGCCCGCAAAATCGAAAAACCAAAACGTAAATCATTAAAATAATTCTCCTGGCTCGGGGACCCCACCCTTAACAAACTTTTGAGAACAGATTCGGATTCTACGATATCGGTTTAGTCTAAGAAAAAATAGAACTAAGATCGGGAGGCGTGACAATGTACTACTTTAGAGTCAAAAACAGAAAATGCCCGTATTTTCACAATTTTGGGGATTTCGAAGCCTGACAGGTCGATCATTTTATGTTCAATCGTGTTAATTTTGGGCTTAAAATGCTTCATAATCACTCGTATTTATAATTCTTGGCAATTTATGCCAATTGCGGACAAAAATATTTTCATCGAAAAATCACTTTTCTTTCGAGGAACCCGTTCGTAAACGAGATTTTTCGATGAAAATATTTTTGTCCGCCATTGACATATTAGGTTGTTGCAAAAGTCCTGTGGAATTTTGATATTTTGCCTTCCATCTTCCTGTTGGATTGATCGATGAACTTCGGGATATTGATTACTAATGAGGCCTTGCATACTCGTTCATAAGTGCACCCTATCAGCATTGCCTAATCGGAGAGGCGAGAACAGGATACAGTTAAAATATCGAAAATTTATCCATCGAAAACGCAACATTTCTCAATATTCTGTTTCCTCTGAAGCATGAACGCTCAATTCCTGGTGGTTATATGAAGCTCCCATCTTTACCCTATAAATACTTTTTCTCATGGATGCTGGAAGTTACATCCTTTCTAGGAATGTGTTGATCTGTAAATGACTACATTGTTGCATTTCTGTGTTGATTTTGCATATTTCTGAAAAAAATAAATTTAAATTTTCAGAAAGGGAGAAGAAGCAGGCCGTAATATTTTTTTATGAGAATATAGCTTCTTCGTGGGTGCATACAGCGCACACATGACGGAGCATGTATGCTTTTTCTTCCATTCAGAAAAGCAGTTACAAGTCACATGTAGCCTGGGTCTGCCCATATTTTTGTTATCATGTAATTTTGTTCAAACCCACTCACATGACAGGTCTAACCTATTTTTTGAAAGAACATCAATGACACTTCTCACCCAACATTAACGAGATGTTTCATGAATTTCCCCTTCAAATATCTAGATAAATAAATTTAAAGCTAAATTTTGTTCATTTTTTGCAATTGGGTTAATCATAATTTCTTGCCTTGGTTGCAAGATCGGTTTGATTGAAATATACGTGAACAAAGTTCAAGCATATCCCTAAACAATACCATGCATTGAGATTTGAGACACGCGTTTTATGATCGTTCAAAGTATGGACACAAAAAACCACAAGACTTTTGCAACAGCCTGATAAATTGTCGAGAATTGTTTAAGCCCAAAATGAACACGATTGAACATAAAATGATCGACCTGTCAGGCTTCGAAATCCCCAAAATTGTGAAAATAGGGCATTTTCGGTGTTTTTGGCTCTAAAGTAGTACGTTGTCACGCCTCCCGACCTTAGCTCTATTTTTTCTTAGACTAAACCGATATCGTAGAATCCGAATCTGTTCTCAAAAGTTTGTTAAGGGTGGGGTCCCCGAGCCAGGAGAATTATTTTAATGATTTACGTTTTGGTTTTTTCGATTTTGCGGGCATGAAGGTGTGGACTGAGCACGTTTGCATCAACATAAAAGTTACTGGAAATAATTTTTCGGACATTTTGAGCCCTTTGCCAGCCTTCTAGCTCATCTGGGAGCTGATTTATGGTAGGACCGGTAGGAGAACCGGAAAATACCTAAAAGCAGGTTCTGAAAAAACGGTCCACGTCAAAAGTTTTCTCTTCCCCAATATACTCCAGCATAAATTTCTCGGGGGTACTGCTCAAAGTTGGGGCTCCTAGTTCTGGGCGGTCCTGCAATCTCTCAGAAGACGCGTGATATTACAAAACCACGTCAATCGAAGAAGTAGTTTTGTAAGATTACTGAGTTCATCATTGTTGACCTTGCGAGTTACAAAAAAATGGAGAGAATAATTGCAGATCCTCGCTCTTCTCTCACTTCCAGCCTCAGTGAGTTGCTCCCACTGATCATTGATCTCTACCCATCCCCCTTTCGTCAATGCTTTCCCATTCCACCTCTACATCATAAGAACATACATTTTTCCTGTTCTAACAGTATTTACCCCACCCCCTCCTGCTCGAAAATGCCATTGTTAAACCAGTTACTGAAAATAACCTTTTTTACTGTCTGAAAAAATTTCTTAAACTACAATCTCTTGCCGGTTAAAGAGATGAGAGAGTCAGATTGTTTTCATCTTTCAGAGTGCGGGGGCGGCGTTACGGCCAGCGAGGAGGAAAGTGAAGAAGATGAGAGTGAAGGTACGATCATCTTCCATCTTACGGGTTGTAGATGATCCAGAGTGGGGCTACGGCACGTACTCCATGTCCATGATTCCATTACTTTCAGATACCAATGAGTACTGGCCTCGATCGAGTGGACGTCCGGTGAGTATACTGTACTTTTTTGTTTAAGATATTCTCGACCGGAAAAAGTAGCAGCCCAACGAAATTGATTTACTTTTGCGCTTTATTTAATCTATTTCTTTGATTTTTAACAAATATTGATTTAAGTTGTCATTTATTGAATAATTTAATTTAGATGTCGTCCGGGGTGCACGGAGTTCTCCGGCCGTTCATGGAGCAGAGATCGCTGCCCCTCACCTACAACGAAGGCGTCCCGCTCTTCGAAAGTCTGCTCAAGAAGGAGGTCAAGGGAGAGGTCTGTCAGCTAATCAGAAGTCATTCAATTGCCACCTACAATCTCGTGAGTCCTCATCTGCATTGCAGGAGAATCACGAGGAGTTGGTCGATCCTGCCAGAGATCAAAGACCAACTGCTTCAGTGATCGGGGAATCACTGGAAGAATCGAAGAAAAGGCTATTCCCCCATCTATTCGGCGAGTAATTTATATATTATTTAAGCTGGTCATCTGAATAAGAGTGTCACTTATACTTTGTTACAAGATAAATGTATTTTTCTTTAAAAATAATATATATTATCATTAACCAACGTGTTAATTGCTGCGTGCTGCAGGTGAATCGACCGGAACAAAGGAGATGAAGAAGAAGAAGAAGACGGGGGAACAGAGAAATAAGGTGAGAGGAGAGAAATAGGGTTTCGTAAGAGAGTATCTCGTACGCAATGCTCAGTCGTTATTCTAGTTTCATAACTTTTTTCGATTTTTTCCGTGTTGTGCAACGTCATCTCCGTAGCGTATAAATGTTACATCCATTCACACAATCTTTTGTAATTTATGATCACCGTGAGAGAGACAGAAATTGAGAGGGATGCCCTTGCCCAATTGATCATATCGATTACAGGTTAATGTAATGAAGATCAAGAAGGAGGAGGGAGATGAGTACAAGGTTAGGAAGTTTCGTTTGCGCCATAGCATATTGACATTCTCATGACGGGTTTAAAGACAATTGTGAGATTGGAAAGTTATGAGAATGTGAAGTGCATTCGTTTCCCTTGAGTATGATAACTTCACACATACATGTGCAGGGATCGAGGCGGGGGGGGGGGGGGGGGGGGGGGTACCCAACATGATGGGTACCCCCCCCCCCCCCCCCCCCTCAACGTATAGGGGGTCATGGTCAAAAATCGATCGATAGGCCAAGACTAAGTACCATAACCAATCGATAGTACAGTACACCCTGATACCGTATATGGATACCGTAACCCTATATTGAATATCGCAAACTAACTTTATTTTTAAAAGTCCTGGCACCGTGCCCAATCGATTGTACAGTACCCAAGTCACTACCGTAACCCAGTCCCATGGGTCAGATCCAGTTCCTTGGGTCAAACATTTTTCTGAAATTTTAAAATCGATAGTAAAATTATTTTTAATTATCCTACAGTATCACTCGTTACTGTAGAATAATTTTATAATCGGCTTAAGATTTTTAGAAAAATGTTTGACAATTTTAGAAAAATGTTTGACCCAAGGAACTGGATCTGACCCATGGCACTGGGTTACGGTAGTGATTTGGGTACTGTACAATCGATTGGGCACGGTGCCAGAACTTTTTAAAAATAAAGTTAGTTTGTTATATTCGCGGGTTACGGTATCCGTATACGGTATCAGGGTGTACTGTACTATCGAATGGTTATGGTACTTACTCTTGACCTACCGATCGATTTTTGACCGTGACCCCCTATACGTTGAGGGGGGGTACCCAACATGTTGGGTACCCCCCCCCCCCCCCCCCCCCCCGATCGAGGCGTGCACACCTATGACTTCACACCAAGCCCAATTTCCCACTCTGCATTTACTAATTGTTTCCTTGCTCGTTCACTGTTCTTTGATGCAGCAAGAGTAGTTTAGTGACGCGGCACTATGTTTACGAGATATCTGCGGACTATTTATTTCATTGCACACTCCCCCCCCCCTCCCTGAGAGCAGACGATTTATCGTAAGCCGTGATTCACGCATCAATCACCCTTTTCCTCTACTTGCAGTCACTCAAAACGGAGCCAATGGATTCTCAAGAGAGAAATGATGAGAATCCTCTCTCGGAGGTTAGAATTTTACTTAGATGATAATTTTTTGAGTAATTGGTCAAAATGTTCATTTATATTTATATTGATAGAAAGGATAAATTTTGAGTTCGATCAGCGAAAGGCGGAACTGATGAATACGAGCAAGGAGGACCTATTCAATATAGTCATGATGTACGAGAAGAGACTCTTTGAGGTATTCATTATGTCAATTTGACTTTGTTTAACGAGAGGCTCCCGCCTAATTCATGCCGTCTCTCCCTTGATGGAATTGATCCAGGGATTGCAATAGTGATGACAAAGGAGTGCATTCATATTCCTTTCATTTCCCTTGCTCTGAGCTGCGGAATGGAATTCCATTAGTGGCTTTCCACTTATTTTCGCCGTTCCATTTCGATATTTGCCTTAATGGAATTCCAAAACAGTTTAGAAATCTATTTTGAATAAATTCCAATTGCTTACCGCTCGTATGCGAGCATGGAATTGGAAGTGAGTCGACGGTTTTGGAATTCCAATAGTCTAAATTTCCCCACCAAGGGTGCTCAAAAATCTCTCTGGGCAAAGCAATTCCATATCGCACTACTCACTCTTCATTAGTTGACAAATGGGGATATTGCGTAACGTAGAGAGACGACTATTGGAAATATGACTCTTTGCTTCGATCTGCACAGATACAATAAATGATCAATCGAATGAAGTCATACGTGTCAGGCAAACAAAGAGTGCGTGAAGAAAGATGAGATGATAGCTGAGATGAACAAGGAGATGGCTGAGACTGACAAGAACCTGAACGCATTCGGACACATCAAGAACGCTCGTACGGTATGATCTTTGATCTTTAGGCGTGATCTATTATTTTATTAGCGAAATACGTGTTAATTCTTTTATACAAAAATTGATGTCATTTCTTGTTCAGCTAGCGCAAGCTCTGATCAGACTGAGTGTGGCTGATTATCCCAGGGAGACACTGGCTGAGATTGTGAGAGGAGGAGGAGGAGAAGGTGAGGAGAGGGACGATTAGAGAGTCGAATCAGACCAGATTGAAGGGCATAGCATCGAGGAGGGGAAGGGAGCGTTTATCGGTTAAATGAGGCAGTTCTTCCGCTTATATTTTGGACATGCCTGATTTTACTTTGTTTTTACAATTATTTTGTTACAGTAATATAATATAAGAATATTTTGCGTAGCGGGAATGATCTGATATTATTTATGTTTTCCTTTTCAGACCACAACGTTCCTAATATTGTGGATCACACGGAAGAAATCGATTAAGATGTGGATTGTTAGGGAATTTGCATCACCGCTTTCCCCTATACATTCTTAACCCTCTACCCTCTGTATCTTGAAGCATGGAACCCCATGGTTACTTATCTGACACCCCCCCCCCCCTATTCATGCTGTCTCACTTTAGCAACAAAGTACCCCGTGAGTTCCTTCTTCCCCATTCCCGATGACAATTTCATCTCCAACTGTCACCTTGGTTTGCTCATATCGCACTAAATTATCCATTTACATTTCATTACCCACCATGACCTCACATGACAATTTCGTATCCCATTCCGAAGACATCTCTTATTGTAGAACCCGAAGGTATTTGATAATTCCCATTACCCGTGTTTCGAAGCGATACTTTGTTCCTATATAATGGAATCTCATTTATTCTTTTTTTTGGTGTTGACCATTCCCAGTCTCTCAGGAAGGTTTTCTATTTCTGTTTTCTGAAATGTCAGAAATTATATATATTACCGAAATTACCATATTTATCCCCATGCCCTTTCCCTACCCTATGTCGAAGATTTGTTATTGTAGAACCAATATATATAATCATTCCCATTACTGATTTTGGGGGAATGACAACTGGGCAATGACATTTGGCTAAAGGCGCAGCTCGAATAGAGTAGTGCGGTACAAACTTATTTTACTGATTCTTGAAATATGGCATTAGAGTAAGAATATCACAGGCTATGGAAAGAGCTCTTTTGAACAATTTTTATAAATGATCGGAGAGTTTAAAAAATCAAGGACGATCTGTAGCTATTGGTAGTAAGCTGCAGAGGAATTTTTTTTCTAACCCAACTATAAGTTATGACTGCTTGTCCAAATATTATTGCCCAGTTGCCATGCCCCCATTTTTCGAAGCTCTAATCTAATAAGATTTAATTTTGGGATTTCTTGGAATCATCTTCGATTATCTCATTGTTTTATCTTTCTTGTTGTCCAACAATCTCGTTCCCTCAGGAAGGTTTTCCATGTCTTTGATCTGAAGCATCACCTCCACTCCATCCCAATCATTCGTTGTTGCTCCACCCTTGTTATGTCGTGAAGTGATTCGAATGACTGTTAGAAGCGAATAAAATATCTTTTGTGCCTTGTGTGTTTCAATTTACTTGATTGAATTCTTATCCCACTAGAAGCAAGTGACTGAATTAATCTATAGTTCACACCCCCTGCGTTGATTGGAAAATACGAGTAGAACACGAGTGTGCCTATCTCTATTAGTATTCATCCTTTCCTCTTCTCTTTTCTTTGATGCTTCTCAGTTCTCTTACAGCATCATAGCATATTCTCTTCTCTCTTCTTTCCCCTCTTCGTCACAATTCGATGTCGCTGTTGATCTTGAGATCTCTGTCCTTTAACTTCATCGCCTCTCTTTTTTTCATCTTTCCTGCATTCTTTTTGGGTTTTTCTTTTACGAATCGCCATCCTTAGTTGAGAATATTTCCCTCTTAACCTTGATCATTTGTAGATACACTGCATTATTTATCTTCGCCTATCTCAGTTTTGACATTTCATGCCTTGCCAGATCTACGTTACTTGGCATTACTATTGTACACTACCAGTTGTAAATTTGCACTTGGTATACCCCCGTAGAATGATAACTTTCCGGACGATAACCAAAATACGAAAAATAAAATAGTGGGGGCCGACACTTATTGTACTCGCCCATGATCCTTTATTTACACAAAATATCTTCATTACATTCAGATCCCATTCTATCTGAATTAATGAATCATAAAAGTCAACATCCTCAAAGTAACTTCGATGACCTTTAAAGTTGTAGTCAAATTAGCAGTCTGATCCATTCAAATTGCATCTCTCTCTCCATCTCTCTCTTCTCTCCCCTTCCCTTCTTCCATTTATTTCCATCGTTTGGCCTTCTAGTGGACGGTTGTCCCTCTCCATTCTCCCCTATTTATTGACCCTATCCCCTCCTCCCTCAATGGGTAATAGTGGCAGTAGTGCCAAGGCAGAATCCAAACCAGCCTCCAAAGCTCCCTCTGTAAGGATTCCTCACTTTCGATCTTTGAACTTTGATCTTTTAGGCGGAGGAGAAGAAGAGGACTCCGGTGAGGAAATCGCCATCGCCTGCACCACCCAGAGCACGGAGTACGGTAGTCTCGTTGTGTAGTCACACTCTCGAAGGAGTACTGCATTCTGCTGTTTGAGCTACGCCGAAGACAACACCGGAGAAGCCAGACAAGGCGCAACGTCGCTCTGACGGAACACCGCCACAGTCGACAGATCCAGATCCGACTACTCCCGCCAAGAAGAAGAAGGTACGGTAGTGGAAGGATACTGGAGATATGGAAGTGTTTACAGGATGAGGCGGAGAATCGAACGGCGAAGGAGAAGGGAAGTACGAAGAAGAGGAAGACAGGGAAATACGTGGATGGGAATTGGATGTCAGCTGTGAGTGAAAGAGAGGAGGAAGGGAGGAGAGGAGGAATGATCAGGATGGAGGAAGGAAGAAAGTGAATAGTCGCACTCCCAGTAAGAGATCGAGTGATGGAAGGATGGAGGATAAGAAGAAGGGAGGACCAGAGATGAGCACGAGGGTGAGGGATACGGGAGGGGGTGGGGGTGAAGAGAACTCCCTTTAGAAACGGGCTCGGAAGGAGGAGTCAGTGGAGAGATCGACGGAGCAGACTGCTGATCAGACTGCAGATGAGAAGACACAAGACAGTTCAGCCAGAAGGAAGAAGGAATTGGAGAGGGCGCTCAAAGGAAGTGGAGTAAGGAGAGAGAAGAGAGAGGAAGAGATGGGGGCATTCAGAGGAAGTCGACCAAGGAAGGTAGATCAGTGGAGGAAGTGAGGACGGAGCAGACTGAGAAGACTGAGAAGACCAAGGTAAGGAAAGGAGAGATCAAAGATCAAGGAGAGATTGAAGGAGGAGAATTGCCCGAATATCGAGGACGACAACACACTCGTGTCTGAAGCACCCAAGAGGAAGAAATACTCGGAAGATAAGGAGGAGAATGTGAAGGCGTGAGTGCTGTAGGGGTACTGTAGATTGCGAAATCGATATTTCAGTTTTCTCAAGATGATCATCGGGAAGGGCGTGAATGGACTCAAAGAAGAGTTTATGGAGCTGAAGAAGGAGGTCGATCGATATATCGGTTCAATCGATAATCTGCTCCACTGTAGATCGTCCCAGTGAAGAAGGACGGGATGATCGAGATGTACTCCGAATTCAGCCAGCCAATCAATACTCCCAAGAACAGATACAAGTGGGCTCTTGCCGTATCTCTACAGTAATGCACCGTATACAGAGATGTGCCTCGTCTCAACGATTCGAAGGTCGTACTCAAGGATAGGGAACAGACATACATCCATGCCAATTACTGTACTACACCTAAGGGAGAGAAGAGATTCATATGCACTCAGGTATACGGTGTACAGTACCTCATCCTACCGTAACCCTCAGGGTCCCAATTCTGCGACGTACAACGACTTCTGGTCGATGGTCTGGCAGGAGGAGGCGGAGTTCATCGTGATGCTATGTAATTTCATTGAGATGGGCAAGTCCAAGGTGAAGCTCTGTTCTCTCCCCTCTTGATATTTGATCTTTGAGTGTGACAAGTACTTCCCAATGGAGGAGGGAGAGATTCTCTCCACTGACGACTTCAGTATTCAGTGCATGGCTGTGAGTTAATGATCTCTGATCTCTGATCTTTGATCTCTCAGGTGCACAGCAACAAGTTTCCCGAGACAGTCACTATCCCGCAAGCTCATCATCACGAAGGTGCGGCAAAAGATGTAATCATGTAGAAGAATCGAACTTGCAGAGAGACGGAGAGAAGGAGCACACAGTGCACCATCTGCACTGGGAATCCTGGCCAGATAGAGGAGTTCCCCCCATCGACAACTCGATATTCAGCTACTCGCCAAGGTACGGTAGGGATACTTTAGATGACCAATCGATACTCGAGCAGGTGAACAAGTCGAAGAAGCCGATTGTAGTGCACTGCTCTGCGGGCATCGGAAGAACGGGAACGACGGTGGTTGTGCAGGTGAGGAGAGAGAGAGAGAGGGGAGAGGGAGGAGAGAGAGAGGGGGGAGAGGGAGGAGAGAGAGGGGGGGGGGAGGGAGGGGAGACATCCATTCAGATAGCACTGGAGAAGCTACATGCGGGTGATTCTCTCTCTGGGGGAATGGCTCCCATCCTCAAGAATCTTCGCAAGCAGAGGGCCATGAGTGTGCAGACAGATGTTGTGAGTGGAGAGGGAGGGGAAGTGATGACGTCATCCCTTCTCAGCAATACGTTTTCATCCATCGAGTGCTACTCGAGTACTTCAAGGATGCAATCGATGAGGACGAGGTACAGTACTTCCAGGAGGGATACGGTAATCGAGTAATCGATTCAGGCTGCTCCCTTCTGTGCCGAGTACGAGAAGATGACCAAGTGAATCGCTTCCCCCATCGATCTCCCCTTCCCTTCTCCATCTAATTTTAATGTCCCGAACTCTCCTTGAGATAAAACGTGAAATAGCGGTTTAGTGAAATAGTGAAATAGCGTGAAATAGAAAACAGTGGTGCATGATGCGGGTAGAAAGGGGTTTCTGGAGGGAGCTGAGGACGACGTTCTATCCACTCTACTACCAGATCCCAGACAGGAACCACAGTAGGAAAACTGATAGGATAGGGCTCATTTCCAGGAGAGAAATAGGGGGACGATGAGTTGCACTCCGACGCACACTTTCGTCATACAGTTCTCCTCTTTTCTTTGATCCTTCTTTCTCATTTCTCTTACTTTTACAGTGAGTCACGTTATCTTCTCTCTTCCTTCTCCTCTTCACAATTCAATGTCGCTATTGATCTCTTTCGATCCATCACCTTTTCCTCATCATTTGACTTGTGCTCTTTCATTCAGATTCCACTCCCTTCTCCTTCCCTTCTTTGTGAATGCCCCATCTCTTTGAGAATATTTCATATTTCCCTCTCAATATTGATAGCAGGTACCATGCATTACTTCATCTATCCCTGCTTTGACATTCAATGTCTTGGAGAATCTACCCAGATCTACATTACTCGACATGGCTGTTTAGAAAACAAAGTCAGAATTTATGTGTTATTTTCACTCTTCTCCGGGAGGGGGGGTGACCCTATTCTACGCGTGAGGTGAATGGCGTCACTGGCATTGACCCAATGACTTTAATATACCGGAAAGACATGTAATAATATTAGGAGGATTGTTCCATATGCACTGCATCTTTTAGATCGATGATGGACGGGTAAACATGATTTCCATCCTGACCCTTCACCACCCGATCAATTGATTGGTAGTGGTTGGGTTTGTCACGGGTACGAAATTTGGGTGTTTTACTCAAATGATGTGCTGTGGAGAGCCTGGGTGGGCGAGTATGAAGTAGCTCCCGACTACTCCAAACTTGCTGTGCACCACTAGATAAAGATGCTGAGTGTGTAGTGGTCCGTGAATTGAGTGGAGTACTTCGATCTCCTCCCTCTAGACGACGATCACCTCAAAGGTCTACGCTCTCCAGCACGTGAGCTGAGTCTCCATCTCGAATGGAATTCAGAGAAGGGCTCTGTCGTGTATTTCCAGTACAGCCGAGCTTTGGATGGGCCATTCTGCCTCACATCCCATATTCCCCGGACGTTTCCCCTAGTGACTAGCTCGTCTTCTCCAGTCTCCTGAATGGGGCAGCACTTCTAGTCTCGTTAATTTTTGTTAATTTTTCGTTGAAATTAGTTTTTAAATCTATAGGAGAATAATTGATTAGTAGCAGGAAGATAAACGGATTCGTCGTGCATTCCGGACAAATCAACTCGAAGGCAGAACTCAATAACCGAGTGAGTGCATTGTTTCCATTATTTTGCCGTTGATTGCTTATCTCGTCAAAAACCTCATTTTAATGTGCTTTCTGAGGGAGAAAATAAAATATATTACATTCTTTGAGGGAGTACAAGATAAAATGAACAGGAAGGAGAAAGATTGGAAGAATGGAGAGAATGGGGAGGACTCCGACTGCATCATTGTCAACCTCGTGCAGCCCAATCCAAATGGACGGAAGAAGAAGGTGCGATAGTCCGCTCTTAGTTATCTGAAAAAATATATTGTAAAGGAAAAGACTTTAGTTTGACGGGCTGTCGGTCGTGTTACTATTTTAACATCGAAAATGCTACAAGCGAAGTTTCCAATCAATTGATAAATGGGGAACTAGAAATATATTCTCATAAAATTACGAACACGTGGAGGAATTTCAGCAATCGGATGTCAAAAAAGAACCAGAAGAAAGAGTGGAAGAACCACATGCCCATTCCCAGAAGAAGGTTCGTTCAAGAACAGATGAATGATGATATCTTCTGAATTTTCGATGAGAGCAAATAAACTGAAATGCACAATTGAACCTTAGTGGATCTTGATATCGTCGCAAAAAATGCTCTCATATGTTCTCTTTAGTCGACCAATCGATAGTTAATCCCCGTACATTTATTTGTCTCATCTATCATAGTTCCCCCTCTTTGTGATGGTGATTCATTGCATCGAAATGGATAAATCACCTTCTTGGCATTCAACGATTACTGAATCGGAGAAAGTGAAATTGTGCTATCTCTCGCACTTTTCAATCTTACGCCTTCCTAACTAGCAGTTCCTTTCGGTCAATAAATCAATAAATCAACTTTTGACGAACAAGGAGATGCACATTTCTCATCCGAAGAGACGAAGAGAAGGGGAATGTGGAGAAAGAGGAGCAGAGAAGATCGTGGTAGTAACTGAAATACTAGCATCGTCGTCATTCCACTATTTATAGCGGTGGTCGTCGAAGAACTACTGCGAATGGCCGGCACAACAGTGATTGGTCAGGAACAGCAGCAGACCAATACAGATGCAGCAGAAGAGAGGATGCAGCCGCCCGCTGTAGCGGCTGCATCTCACTCGACTGCAGCAGCTCAATCTGCGACACCTGCTCCTCTCAATGAGGATCAGATCCAGAAAATGCTGCATGATGTAGAACAATCAATTCGGAGAAACATCCCCTCTGTGAGTCAGGGAATGAGACTATAGTGATGAGCAACAATGGTTGTTGGCACAGGGATCGCTGACCACAACGACTCTCCACGAGGTACTCCGAGCTGAAGCAGAGGCTGCAGCTTCTACTCCCACGATCCCGCTTGACTCGAAAGGGTGCGATTCCGACAAAGGTACGGGGAAAGATCATAACGAAGTATAAACATCTCATGCCATTCAATAAGTCCTCTCATTTCTCATTATAGCCATACATTCGAGCTGTTTTATAGTTAATTTTACTTCCAGATTACTGGAACTTCAAGTCAAAGTCTCCACAATGCCCTCGGGGTTGTCCATCGGAAAAGAAGAAGACAATATCGCAAACCGGCAGCAGCATTACAAAGGAGTAAGTAAATAAATATATTCATTCTACAAAAAAAGAAGAGAGCTTAAAAGTAAAATATTCATCCGATCTTTCATCATAAATTCACTCAGGTGCACTATGACATCTACTACGATCTAGTTCAGTCGAAGAGAACACAAGTAGAGCATTTTCTTTGCAAGAATTTGGGAGATGGAAAACCGGGTAAGCGCAAATTTTCATCTTTGCAAAAAATGCTCCTTCCCTAAACGAAAAAAACGAATTAAAAAAATCGAAATTTCCAAACCCATTCTCATCGGGCAATATTGTTATCGATTGGTGGCAGGTCGTCGTGCATGCATCAACTGCAAGGGAAGCAGCGATATTACACCGAATTCACGGATAGAAGTCAGCTAGTGCACCATCTAAAGGCAACGTTTACGATGATTGATCTTTTTCCGATACAGTAGTGGCCAAAATTCTATCACCTTAGTGTTTTTCTAGCATAACTTTCCTCAAACTTATCCGATCCTCACAAAATTTCGGAGATACTAATCTTTTTTATGATTAGCAATATAATCATCCATACTGTATCGTAGTGGTGTACAGTAGGTCACTGAGAAATCGACATTTCGCAGAAAATCGGGTTTTCCAGTCAAATGCGTGCCAAAATCTATAAATAAATTTATCCAAATGTGAATTAGCAGGTTCGAAAGAGCATCTTTCGTGCTTTCGAATGCATCTTTAGGGTGAACTGTGAATTAATTTTTGGGTTGTGGTAGGTCAATTCAATATACATTACTTTTTAGTACATTTTTGGTTGTAACTTTAATTCTAAAGAAGAAAATCGAGCTCAAATTGATAGGGTTACATACGCTGCTGGTCCTTATTCACATGTGCAAGTTTGGAGTTGATTGGCTTCGATTTCGCCTAAATCGTCACATTTGGCATGCACTCCTTTGACGAGCTGTAAGTCCTGGAAAGAATTTTTCCGGCATTCAGAAATTGAGTTGGAGATTCTACAATGGATGCCGAATAGATCTGTGAAATTTGGTACCTACTGGTCACATTTCCTTATAGATTTGATTTTTTTGAATTTTGTAAAATTCGTCGAAAACTGGTCATTTTCGTGAATTTTTGACCAAAATTACCAATTTTTGACGAATTTTGCAAGATTCAAAATATCATATCTGTACGGAAATGTGACCAATTGGTGCCAAATTTCACAGATCCGTTCGGCATTCATTGTAGAATCTCTAACTCAATTTCTGAATGCCGAAAAAATTCTTTCCAGGACTTACAGCTCGTCAAAGGAGAGCATGTCAAATGTGACGATTTTAGCGAAATCGAAGCCAATCAAGTCCAAACATACATATGTGAATAGGGACCACCAGCGTATGTTACACTATCAATTTGAGCTCGATTGCTTCTTTAGAATTAAAGTTACAACCAAAAATGTACTACAAAGTACTGTATATTGAATTGACCTACCACAACCCAAAAATAGATTCACAGTTCATCCTAAAGTTGCATTCGAAAGCCCGAAAGATGCTCTTTCGAACCTGCTAATTCATATTTGGATAAATTTATTTTTAGATTTTTGGCACGCATTTTACTGGAAATACCTATTTTCCGCGAAATATCGATTTCTCAGTGACCCTACGGTACACCACCACGATACAGCCACCGTATGGATGATTATATTGGTAATCATACAAGATAAGTATCGCCGAAATTTTGAGAGGATCGGAGAAGTTTAAGGAAAGTTATGCTAGAAAAACACCAAGGTGATAGAATTTTGGCCACTACTTTTAAAATGATAGTTCTCGTAAAATTCTCAATTGAC
>BTRK01000049.1:0-30260 GCA_036245805.1 Pristionchus mayeri
GTGAGCAATTGTAATAAAAATTAGCACGGAAGGTAAATAAGACTTGCGAACAACTGTAACTTTATTCCCGCTTTTTAAGTTACATCTATTATGCATACTCTAATTTGTTTTTTTTTATGTCACGTAGTGCCAGAAGATGCAGGTTACCTTGGTAAATACCTATAGGAAGTAAAATCTAGGATCCAGTCAGAGGTAGTAAATTGATAGGTATCGAAGCGATCATAACGAAGGATCAAGAATAAATTTTGGAGTATGATGATTGTGTGCGGCGAATAATATAACGCAGGGATACCGAGGAAGCAACGACTTAGAAACGGCGGATGAGAATAGACGCTTTGGTAGAAAATGATTAATGATGATTGAACTCACCGACTCCTGATCATCTGACAGCAAATTATACAGCTCGAGGAGCGCGAAATGTAGACGAATCTGAACGAGGGGATCTAAGCCAGGGCTGATTGCTGCATGAGGGCGCGCAATTGGGGCAACATTTTCGCCCGCTCCTTCTCTCTACTTTCTCGTATCTCAACCATCTTCCCACTTGCCTCTCCTATCGCCTGCATTCTCCAATCGTCACATACTATCTCCCCTCTCGTCACTTCTCTCACCTCGTTTCTCCTCTCATCATACACAGCCTACTGTACCCCATTTCATTATTTTCTTGTGAACGTAACGGTAAAGTTGGTGGTTATAAGCTGTTGTCTAACTACATCGAAATGATCGATTCTGGCTCATTTGCCTTATACGATGCGCATTTTCGTAGACTTTTCTCATTGCTTACCCTATGAGAGACGTCGATGACGGTATTTTCCAATCCGCAATGATTCTGTATTTCCTCTCCTGAACGAGCTAAATATACGCGTCAATCGAATAATTTTCAATCTAATACAGTAGCGCTAATAGTCTACTTAAAGGGCGAATCGGGGGTCGTCTCAACTTTCAGGCGGCCTAAAACCTTCAATATATATATATATTTTTGGGCAATTTTTGCCTGTGGGTTTCTCTCAACAGTCCAAAACGATCTGCGAAATCTCACTTCCAAATTATTGATTGTCCTGAGAGTCATTCGAGTCTCTCTCCCCTCTCCTCCCCTCATTTCCCTTCAACACCGCTCCTTCGTGACAATGGAGATCGAGAATGAGAAAATATAGGGAAATGGGGGAGAGGAGGGGAGAGATACTCGAATTATGACCCTTTGTACATAGCTTTAAATCAATATTTTGCAAAATGTATTTCACAAATCGATTTGCACTGCCGAGAGAAGCAAACAATTGCCCCAAAAACGCGACCAGGTCGCCCCGGCTCGCCCGTTAGGGCGGTGATTGAGCGGGACTGTTATGTCTCAAATGGTGTAACAGGACCGGCAGCGAGTGAAATGTACAATCTCCAATGATACGACGGAACATTGATAAGAGCTGGCGGAATTTTGAAATTGAGGACTGCAAATCGCAGCCCACGATATATTTAATTGTTTCTAAATCGCCCAGTTTGTTTGTTTTTATACAAACAAATCATGGAAAGTGATCGAAAAATACTGTTTTTAGAAAAATCGTTATCAAGAAACCGTGCAATGGTCGAATTTCGAAATTGTTCTTTGCGAGACGATGTGCGTCGACTTCAAAATTTTTATTAAAATTATTATTACTTCCCCTATTCCTTTCTTTCCAAAACAATGCATTTCCATTTATTTAAATTTGTTTTCTGAAATGCAACTAATGGGCAAGGATTCGAGGGATTTGTTCAAGAAGAAAGAAAGTAATACAATATTGTATATCATGAGAAGCGAGAAAGCTCTGTCAGATTCGAGATCCCATTGCCAAAGCTCGTAGAAATATAAAAAAAAATAATTTAGCCTATCTAGATAAGAGAACAAGATAGGGGAAAGGAAGGGAAAGGCAGATGCCGCAAGGGCCGCGAGTGATAACAGACTAGATCGATTCCCTTCTCTAACGCATATATTCTTACCTAACACCACTCAAGAAGTGAGTGTGCAGATAGACGCACATTTAGGATGACACTGCCCACTCATGTGATTAATATATCAGGCTGTAACATAAGTTTTGTCGCGTCTAATCTCTTATGCATTTTAACCTCAGAAAATTCTTCGAATTAATTTAATCTCAATTTCGTTATTCATCATCAGTGAGGGGACTTCGTACCCTTTCTTACGCGCTTTACTTCAGTCCTGTCAAGGCAGTTAGGGAGGCAGATTAGTCAGGCAAAGTTGTACTAAGATCAGGATTACAAATCATTTTCACGCATCCGCTCTTCGTGAAAAGGGGGAATTATACCTATTTAGTGTGATTTGCTTAAAGTACTACATACGGGCATAATTTTGAACCACTCACGGATAATGACAAACGAAAAGCGTTCTAGAAATTTAGACGAGTTTGTATAATGTGTATTGTAGGTGACGGTCGCGAAACTTTTGCACTCCGAATTTTCTTCTCATAGATATCGAGATCCAAATAGGGGTGGAATATAGTTCACCCAAAGTGAACAGTATACAGACAAAGTTTGGGGTAGATTGGATTCTGTTGAGAAAAGTGGCTCCATTCAGAACGATGGTATGTAAATGAAACTACTGAAATTGGCACTTTGTTCAAATTCCTACCTCACACACATGTTCAATATCTGATTTATTGTGTCCATCCGAACCATCAACCCTTCCCTTGGGATAATTCTACTTGGGATAATTTTGGAAATCAATAGCTTTCGAATGTACAATCTTTAATTCGAAACAACTTAAACTTGCTTTTTTGGTAAAATTGTGTGCGAATTGAATTAATGAATATTCAAATTTTCCACAAGAAGAGTGTTCACCTGTTTAATGATAAATTAGACCTCATGAGTGGTAATTGGAACGCACTTATGTTAGTCAGTGTGTTGTAATTCTGGATTCAGAAGAGTTGGTCAAGTTGGCTATGAATCAGCGGCTAACCTTACACTCAGTGAAGTATATCTTTGGTTCCGCTCAACATAGCATCATATCAGGCATATATTTTGAAAGAGCAATGACGGGGCATATCACCATGCTGTAAAAGTTTGGTTCATTATTTGTCTCTGCGAACTAGCACCCGATCAAACAAATTAATAAAATTTGCACCAAATTTAAATCAGTTCATATTAATATTTTTCGCATAGCCAGCGTGGGCAGTTCAGCTCTACCATATGGTTTGAATGTGTATGCATACCCCAAACATATACTAGGAGGTCAGGTATTGGGAATGATTGAGAAGTATCCTTCATGGAAATATTGTGTACCTCCGAAATGCGACAAAACTTATGTTACAACCTAATAGATTGATAGATCATATAATGAAGTGGTATGTGGCATCATATCAGAGGTCTTCTGAGAGATCACAGGATGTGATTTACAAAAAATTGAAACTGCTTCAATCGGGTACCATTAACGGTATTGATGTATATGAGGGTAAGTAACTTTTTTTTAAAGTTGTAGAGCCGTAAATTGCGCACAACCTAAAGCGGCTCTCGAAAAATCAAAAGTTTTACAGGTCATAATTCCTTTCATTTGTTGAGATAGAGAGTCGCTTAAAAACAGAAAGAACCGCCTCGAAGAGCTAAACAACTTTTATGTTGAAAGCAACACGATTGGACGAAACAGAAATATAGATAATTCTAAAATGCGATTTTTGATATTTTTTTCGTAGTTTTTCGGGTGTCTCCGAAAAAAAAATCTCATGGATCGATGAGATCTTTATGAATTCGTAATCTACAAAATGAATTTAGATGCCATTTGCAGCTCCAATGACTTTCCAATTTTGCATGGGAGTCAATCTGGGACATATAAACGTGATTATATGCGAAAATTACGAAAATTGAAAAATTTTAAAATTTCGATTTTCCGACCATTTTGACCGAAAAAAATCGAAATTTTAAAATTTTCAAATTTGGTAATTTTCATATTCTGAACTAAACAAGCGCAGCTAGTTGCAAACTGTAGGGGTCGAATAATCACCTAGTCATAACTCAAAATTATGTCGCCTCCTGACCGATTGACTGAATGAGATAATGTATGAACAGAATGGACAGTGACATGCGTGCCTAGTTCGGGCGCTAAAAAAATATGCCATTGCATTCGCTGCACTCCGCGTACATGGCGATTGCAGGATGTTCATATTGAGGGGTTATACAACAATTTATTATTCTTATTTCTCACAGATACTAGATTCAAGCATGCTTAGCTACTCACAAAACTCTTCTCGTGGCGATTTGCTCCATCTCGCGATGACTGCTAGAAAATTTCCTAAAAAAATATATGTTTACTATACTATCTATCAGAATACTATCAGAGTTCAGGATCGCACCATTCGTCACATAAAGTTTGTGGAAATTTTCGGAAAGATGGTAGATTTTGGAGCTTGCAAAAACTGCTAAACATACGCTAATAAATGATTCGGTTAGTTGTGTTAGTTCTTGAACGCAAACAACCAACCGCCCTTACGATGGAAATATTTTGAGCTTACTATATTTCGTCAAACTCATTCTGAAGCTTTATATCCCATATCCCTTATAGATTCATATCCCGAGCTATTGGCAGCCATTGGTGGAGTGGCAACTTATGAAGACTACCGACCTATCATCTTCTGAGCGTTTCCGCTTGATAAGATAAATTGATTGTTTGTGAAGTCGTCGGTATTCTTAGTAGAAGCGATCGAATGTTCTACGATGCTCATGCAATGAGTTCCCGGTGTATTATTTCATCATTTTTTTAAAAATTCCTGCAAATCCTCATGTTGCCAATTTCAACTGGCCTCATAATCCTTGGTTCTGCTCTCCTCTTTCTTGCCTTACTGACCATTCATGGCAGCTTTGTGGCGCCTCCGCATCTCGCTTGATTTACTAAGCTCATTTAGTCTCACTCAGATCACGATTCGCATTTGATCTTCCCTGACTTACTTCAAGAACTGCACTGGCCATGGCACAACTTTTCGATTCGTTTCTACAAGTGATGCCATTGTAGATGACGCACTCCCCCCGTCTGCATATTTCGAGTAGGGATGGTTGTGCAATGACTCGCTGCATTCAACAAATTCCTCCATCGATCTGATCGGCGAGAGATCACGCGAAATGAAGAGATCATTTCCTCCCCAGTTTCGCGGCTATTCGAGTGATTATTGTTGACAGTGAGACGCAATGCTCCTGACGACTTATCCTGACGGTCTGGAAAAGAATCAAGGAAGAAGGGAGAATGCATGCAGTGGAGAGACTGTGAGATGGGTGTTCATGAGAAAGAGAGAAAGGGAGCGGTGAGGCGTGAGCAGAGTAGGTTACGGGAGTGTATGACGTTGATAGCATGAATGAATGCATAGGTGGAATTAGGAAATACTTATTGCCAGTGATAGATTGCATGCATTTTATTCTTGCTGATTCGACAGAGGTGCCCATTAGCATCTGTGTGTGTTATTGATGCCTCACTTCCTCATTCTTATGCATTTCCAGTGATTCAAAGGATAATTGGATTTCTGGATTCAATGATATGCTTGTCGGGAAGGAGAGAGGGGAGGGAGAAGGGGGGGGGGGAGAGTTGATATCAGGTGTGCGCTCTACATTGATTCTTCTGTAGCACACAACGAGGCGGAGCGAGGCGGTTGGTTAGTATCCACAGCTTTCCAGGTGTCATTTCACTTATCCACACTGTAGTTGATGACTGTTTCACAACGCCCCGTCAGTTACAAGAACTGTACTCATACGCTTAAATGTGTTTTCCTTTTAGGAAATTGAATTTTGTACAGGAATGCACCAACTAGGGTTTCATCATACAATGTTTATTCCCAATCATTCTCCCGCTCTCTGGGGAGGTCTCATGCGGCCTCCTTACACAAGAGTGATGGCAGGTGCGAGCAATAAGTACAGGGCTGTAAGTGTTTCCGCCTCTTATCACTCGGTCAAGAGTGCGTGCCCCTTTTGGACTCCACCGTATCACTCGTCGCGGCAGAGCGATGCGGCTGAGTAGTTCTGAATTTTACATTAAACATTAGTTAGTAACCTTAATTCTATATTAAGAGACCGTCCACGAAAGAACGTAACAACTAAGCAGGGGTCCACGGATGGCTAAAAATTCGATAATTCTCAAACTTTTTTTCTGAAGTGTGGGTTCCGAGTGCTGATTGACGGCCGCAATGACTAAGGCTAGGGGTCGATTTTGAAAAAGTTACAGGTACCCCCCATTTTGGAGGTCGAAAAAGTCGATATCAGAATGACAGTTAGAATGACACGTGAAATAGATTTTCTGGTGTATTTTTACGCGTAGAATACGAATTTCGATATCTGAATGCGAGAAAATGCGAAATAAAAAGTTTAGCTCGAAAAAACCACTTTTTCGTCAAATAATCGAGTATATCGATCTGAAAATGTCCCAGGTCTCGATACGTTTTTCATAATTTGCGTAAAAACTTATGCATAATGTGAAATTTGCAGAATTTAAAAAAAAAGACTTGAGATATTGCGATCCAATTATGAAAAATACGTCAAATTGATGAACATGGGTTCGCATGGCCCCGAAAATGTTCGCCCCCTGTAGCCCTACTGGTCTCAAACAATTCGTCATGTCTTATACAATCATCTTAATCAACTTTTAGGCGGCAAAGTCATATAGAAAATAAATTTGAAAAAGTCAAAAACTCGAAAAATTCAAAAAATGTCCAAAATTGATCTTGGCAAAAATGATGTCAAACCTGCTTTTCATGCTTTTCCTCTAACATCAAAATTCGGTTTCTACGTATGGAAAAATGCCGGGAAACCAATTTTTAAAAAAATGATATTTTTGCCCTCGAACAGAGGCTGAACATATGAAATTTCATATTGTGATTTTCTCGCTTTTTCGAAGTAGAAATATGATGGAGATGATTGTATAAGACATAGCGAATTGTTTTTAGATCAGTATAGCTACAGGGGGGGCGAAAATTTTCGTGGCCATGCGAACCCCCATATTCAGCAATTTGACGTATTTTTCATACTTTATACATATCTTTTTACGTAGATTCCGAAAATCGTATCAAGAATGTGCACCTCGGAAATTTTCAGATCGATATACTCGATTATTTTGACGAAAAAGTGGTTTTCGAGCTAAACTTTTTCATTTCGCTTTATCTCGCACTCAGATATCGAAATTCGTATTCTACGCATGAAAATACACCAGAAAATCTATTTCACGTGTCATTCTGAGATATCGACTTTTCGACCTCCAAAATGGGGGGTACCTGTAACTTTTTCAAATCGACCCCTAGCCTTAGTCATTACGGCCGTCAATCAGCACTCGGTACTCACACTTCAGAAAAAAAGTTTAGGAATTATCGAATTTTTAGCCATCCGTGGACCTGTTACGTTCTCTCATGGACGGTCTCTTAATTATATATTTTATTGAAATTAGTGATTTCTCAGGTTTGCTCCATCTGCTGCAGTCGATCCATCGAGATTTCGTTTTGAGCGAACATTAGTCGAACGCGCGTTTGTGGATCCTTACAAAATGTTTGACATTATTTTTTGATTTTATTGAGAGGAAAATGACCGAAACTAGCTGGTTTCCAAAATGACTGAAACATCTTGAAGCCAACATATTCTCAATAGATCTCGACATAGTAAATATTTTACACTTATATAGTTGTTCTCTAGAATGACGGATAGTTGGAAAAATCAACAGGGTTCCCTCTTTCCTATCACTCGGTTAAGAGTGCGCCCTGTCACGCATATTTTTCGGCTTCCTCTCATCTGCTCTAGTTGATACCTTTTTTTAATCGATTTGCGCGATTCTTCATCGAGCACACATTCTTGGACCAATTCGAGGGAAAGGTTAGTATTTATTCTATAATTTACAGCAACAAGGAGGAAAATTCCCTATGTTTGGTCAGTTGGTAAAGACAGTTGAAAGCATGTTTTCAATAGTTCTACCGTGGTTAATTTAATACGATATTTTAGTAGTGATATCGTTCTTGCAAACAACTAGCGAACTGACAACGGGTCTTTCGCTATCTTATCGCAGCACTCGATCAATAGTGAGCCTCGCTTGAACTTTCAGCAAGTATGTGATGTGGCAGTTAGGTTGCAATTGTGCACGCTAAAGAAGGGTAAGACGAAGGGATGCTAGGCAGTCCCACCACGAAGATATTGCGCTCGCAATGGGATGCTGTAGCCAAATTACCCCAAGAACGAGGCGAAAATTATGTAGAATAAGTGAACATAAACGAGCTAGCCACAACCCTGCGCTGTCAATGAACTTTGCGCGTATGTAAATATCGTCCCGAATTAAAATTCCGCTACGAATGACTCGATGTTTGCGATTGTAACAAACTTTTTGTTACAAAATTTGGTAACACTCAAAACACACTTTCATGGGTCATGTTTGTATTCATTCGATGCGTAATCATCGCGTCTTTCGATAAATATCACTTAAAAATTTTAATAATCAATAGTTTAGCCGATATTTATTTTTTATAAAATAAAATCAGTTTGTGACTGTCATGGCAACATTTTGCAGCACTTGTGCCCGGCTTGGCCTACGACTTTTTCTTAATCGCGAAATTACCGCGTTTCCCCTCGGTTTTCCATGTTTATGTTGCAATTTTACTTGTTTTGTGTTTCAGGGTTCTTCTAAAATTCGAATAGATATTATGCGGAGTAAAAGAAGACCTCTTTCAAGAGGAGGCCACTAAAGAATGGTAAGTAAGTTTTACCCTTCACTTTCCTCTGTTTTTTGATCAATGTGTGGCCTTTTTTCTTTCCAATTATTTCTTAAATAATGCCAAAATGCTGTCAGTTCGTTGTTCAGGCGTCCTCTAGGCGACCCAGAAAACAGTCTTTCATCAGTTCATCGTCAGCAAAATGAGAAGCAGTGGATCAGATAGATAGTGGGGTTATTTTGTAAATATGTGAATATTTCTCTGATTTTGAGTCGTCCTTGAACAATTTCAGTGGCGGTGGATCGGGTACAGTAGCGGAGGTCGTAGTGGCGGAGGCTACGGAGGTTCAGGTTCTTGGCCGATCGCGATGGCTGAGGGAAGACGCTTGCGGTCAGTTTTAATTGCATATTTGTTTCAATTCGAGTCCTAGCAATAGTTAAGGATATATGCTCCTAGTAATTGTACAAGGCTATATTGCTTAGTCCTAGTAATGTAAATTAGATTTTTGGTCATCAGCTAAAGCATCGATAAAACTAAAAACTTTATTCATAGTCCTTTGGAGTGGCTCCCTCCCAGCTGATGCCCCCCCCCCAAATCATAAGCTGCAATGATAAAGGTAAGAATGACAAAGAAGTAGAGGAACGTACACTGGGTGGATGCTTGAAGCGGGGCTTCACTCTGCGGGAGTTATCCCCCTTGAGGATATAGACGTAACGGGCCCTTCACTCCAGATTGAACCATAGATTCGTCAGTGAAGCAATGGGAAGTGAACATCGTTCCCATGTCGAGATGGAGACGGCAGAAAGAATAGCGAGGGGCGCGATTCTGTAGGCGCACGATTGGCCGTATCGCAGATTGCCCTTGTGCAGGCCAACCTCCATTCGGATTCGTTTCACCACCGTGACAGTGAGCTGAAATTTCTCAATGATAACCTTGTGATTACGGTAGTGCTCATTAAGGTTACGGTAAGTGGTTTATGAGTAATAGATTACGGTAGTTGTGAATAAGGGGCTCACATTCTCATTGAAGAGCTCGGCGATCTGCTTCGCAAGATCAGATGGCTTCGTCTGCGAGTCCTCCAGATATGCCTTCTCGGATGAGGTCGAAGATGGGAATGATATTTTCCTCATCGACGATAGAGGAGGGCTTGTAGGGCTTTACTTTATCGTAATCCTTGGTGAGAACGTGGCGCACTTGAGATCTTGAGGACCTGTGCATCGTCTAATCCTCAATGAACGAATAGAAAATGGTACCTTCGTCTTGCTATCGCATGGCATCCTCATGATCTCCCCACTAGTGAATCCAGCATCATTCCATGCTACCACCTTATCCTTTCCAAGTTCTCTCTGACATCCTGAAACGATCAATAACACAAAATATTTGATGGAAATTAAACTATTATGTGAATAAAGCACTTCTATCTCGGTATTTCAAGTGATTTTTTCATCTGATGAAATGCACCTTCACCTGTCTCGAGCTCACTCAGTCGTCTCTTCACCTATTCTGTGTTCATGTATTGTCTCTCGTTATTGTATGCTCCTTTATTTCAGGATGTACTACTGCCTCCTTAAAGTTGGAGACGACTACGTCGTGTGTGATCGACAGGAGATCAAGGACCGGAGCTGGCATGGGGACCTGTCAAGTGAAGAAAGAGAAGACATTGGTGGCTGCCACTTACGTCAATGGAGGGAATAAGAGAGAGATGGAGGGAGAGAAGAAGAGATATGAAGAGGGACTGTTGAATCCTCCTCGTAAGATACAACCTCTCGTGAGTCAACTTCGATAGTCATTCCGATCTCACTCAGAATGATTGACCTTGATCTTTTGAGTTCTCTATCGGTAAGCGTGTGATGAGAGTGGAGAGGTATGAGGAGATGGAGGAGGATGGAGAGCAGCCTCTCTCTAAGCGTCCGACTCGGGCTGCTGCAATGCGCCCCATCAAGAGGAGCCCTCTCCTTCCCCTACTGGGAAGAGAAAGAGTGCAGCAGCAAGGGCGATTTCTCTTCCTCCGACGGGACTCCTCTCTCTGCCAAGCCCTCCCAAGAGTGCATCTCCCGCTGGCTCTCCTACTGTACCCACGCCCTCGCCTACCGTACCCACCTGCTCTACCGTACTCTCTACTACTCCTTCCCCTCCAGGGATGCTTATGATATCTTCTTTTTTATCATTTGGACAATAAGAATAGATCACTACATAGGCACGGTGACCCTCGATATGATCTTCGCCAAGATTTGTGAGGTGCACACTGATGTGCAGAAGTTGCGGTGCGAGTGGAGCGTGGGAGAAGAAGCAGCGGGATATCGTGAATGACACCGTCGCATTCGCCATGAGGTTAGGATTCTAAATTATCCTTCAGAATTGACGGAAAAACGTTTTCAGACTAAGGAAGTGGTGGAGAGCTCGAAGAGGGCTGAAGATAAGATGGAAGCACTAATTTCGGTAGTGCAGGTACTCAGGGAGAGACTGCCCCCTCCCTCAAAAAGTCAGTCATATTAAGCATAATTCGTTCGAGTACAAATGTCTAGGAGTGAAGTACGGTATCTACGAGGGACTCACGGAGGAGAGGGTCGATGCTCTCGACGACGAGGACGACAATTGCCTCGTGTTCGCTGGCAACCTCGATCGGCTCCTCTTCAAGAAGTCTCCCTCTGCCCCATCAACAGAGAGACCAGGACAAGGTCAAATGGCTGATCGAGGTGAGGGGGTTACAATACATACTATAGATAGTGATAAAAATAAGGGTAATTACTCCTTGGTTATCAGGTGGTCACTCATCGTCGATGCCAAGGACCTGGAAGGGAGAAGAGACGCATGAAGACCCAGATCCCCAGAGGATCAATGTGAATGCCAAGCGAGTGGCTGATCGACTGGAGAGAAGAGAGGAGGAGAGAATGAACGAGCTGTTCCACTCTCAATCTAGGAATAGGGCCCTCCCCCTATACTCCTCCCACTCTCATCTCAAAAACTCGAATTGCCTCTCGCACTGTCCTCGCTAACCTTCAATGTCGACCACCCCTTCTCAGAAACAGTTCATTAGACCTCATACCCCTTCCCTTTCCTCCGTGACTCCCTCTCAATATCGATTGGCTATGAGACAACAGTCCACTCCCAATTACACTATCCCCTTCCAGTCTCGAGTGAGATCGATCAGTCCCTTCGACTTTGAGGAAACCCCTCCTCCTCCTACTATAACGAATATATTCACGAAGCGTTCATCTAGACATTTTCTGTTGTTATTGGTCCAAGTTCCAACATTCTATGTTATGAGTTCAGAATAATAAACATTGTTCTCTATTAAATAATCTTTTACTAGGAAACATTACAATTAAACGAGCAAAAAATACAAGCCTTAAATCTGGACGAAGTCGCTGGGCCGAACGAGGGGAAACTGAAAAATGCATGATTATAGAATCCAAAGGACTATGAATAAAGTTTTTAGTTTTATCGATGCCTTAGCTGATGGACCAAAAATCTAATTTACAATTACTAGGACTAAGCAATATAGCCTTGTACAATTACTAGGAGCAATATATCCTTAACTATTGCTAGGACTCGAATTGGAAACAAATATGCAATTAAAACTGACCGCAAGCGTCTTCCCTCAGCCATCGCGATCGGCCAAGAACCTGAACCTCCGTAGCCTCCGCCACTACGACCCTCCGCTACTGTACCCGGATCCACCGCCACTGAAAATTGTTCAAGGACGACTCAAAATCAGAGAAATATATATTAGAAATATATATTTGAAATATATATATATGAAATATATATATAATATATATTTCTCTGATTTTGAGTCGTCCTTGAACAATTTTCAGTGGCGGTGGATCCGGGTACAGTAGCGGAGGTCGTAGTGGCGGAGGCTACGGAGGTTCAGGTTCTTGGCCGATCGCGATGGCTGAGGAAGACGCTTGCGGTCAGTTTTAATTGCATATTTGTTTCAATTCGAGTCCTAGCAATAGTTAAGGATATATTGCTCCTAGTAATTGTACAAGGCTATATTGCTTAGTCCTAGTAATTGTAAATTAGATTTTTGGTCATCAGCTAAGGCATCGATAAAACTAAAAACTTTATTCATAGTCCTTTGGATTCTATAATCATGCATTTTCAGTTTCCCCTCGTTCGGCCCAGCGACTTCGTCCAGATTTAAGGCTTGTATTTTTTGCTCGTTTAATTGTAATGTTTCCTAGTAAAAGATTATTTAATAGAGAACAATGTTTATTATTCTGAACTCATAACATAGAATGTTGGAACTTGGACCAATAACAACAGAAATGTCTAGATGAACGCTTCGTGAATATATTCGTTATAGTAGGAGGAGGAGGGGGTTTCCTCAAAGTCGAAGGGACTGATCGATCTCACTCGAGACTGGAAGGGGATAGTGTAATTGGGAGTGGACTGTTGTCTCATAGCCAATCGATATTGAGAGGGAGTCACGGAGGAAAGGGAAGGGGTATGAGGTCTAATGAACTGTTTCTGAGAAGGGGTGGTCGACATTGAAGGGTTAGCGGGGACAGTGCGAGAGGCAATTCGAGTTTTTGAGATGAGAGTGGGAGGAGTATAGGGGGAGGGCCTATTCCTAGATTGAGAGTGGAAACAGCTCGTTCATTCTCTCCTCCTCTCTTCTCTCCAGTCGATCAGCCACTCGCTTGGCATTCACATGATCCTCTGGGGGATCTGGGTCTTCATGCGTCTCTTCTCCCTTCCAGGTCCTTGGCATCGACGATGAGTGACCACCTGATAACAAGAGTAATTACCCTTATTTTTATCACTATCTATAGTATGTATTGTACCCCCTCACCTCGATCAGCCATTTGACCTTGTCCTGGTCTCTCTGTTGATGGGGCAGAGGAGACTTCTTGAAGAGGAGCCGATCGAGGTTGCCAGCGAACACGAGGCAATTGTCGTCCTCGTCTCGAGAGCATCGACCCTCTCCTCCGTGAGTCCCTCGTAGATACCGTACTTCACTCCTAGACATTTGTACTCGAACGAAATTATGCTTAATATGACTGACTTTTTGAAGGAGGGGGCAGTCTCTCCCTGAGTACCTGCACTACGAAATTAGTGCTTCCATCTTATCTTCAGCCCTCTTCGAGCTCTCCACCACTTCCTTAGTCTGAAAACGTTTTTCCGTCAATTCTGAAGGATAATTTAGAATCCTAACCTCATGGCGAATTGCCGACGGTGTCATTCACGATATCCCGCTGCTTCTTCTCACACGCTCCACTCGCACCGCCAACTTCTGCACATCAGTGTGGCACCTCACAAATCTTGGCGAAGATCATATCGAGGGTCACCGTGCCTATGTAGTGATCTATTCTTATTGTCCAAATGATAAAAAAGAAGATATCATAAGCATCCCTGGAGGGGAAGGAGTAGTAGAGAGTACGGTAGAGCAGGTGGGTACGGTAGGCGAGGGCGTGGGTACAGTAGGAGAGCCAGCGGGAGATGCACTCTTGGGAGGCTTGGCAGAGAGAGGGAGTCCCGTCGGAGGAAGAGAAATCGCCCTTGCTGCTGCACTCTTTCTCTTCCCAGTAGGGGAAGGAGAGGGCTCCCTCTTGATGGGGCGCATTGCAGCAGCCCGAGTCGGACGCTTAGAGAGAGGCTGCTCTCCATCCTCCTCCATCTCCTCATCCTCTCCACTCTCATCACACGCTTTACCGATAGAGAACTCAAAAGATCAAGGTCAATCATTCTGAGTGAGATCGGAAATGACTATCGAAGTTGACTCACGAGAGGTTGTATCTTACGAGGAGGATTCAACAGTCCCTCTTCATATCTCTTCTTCTCTCCCTCCATCTCTCTCTTATTCCCTCCATTGACGTAAGTGGCAGCCACCAATGTCTTCTCTTTCTTCACTTGGACAGGTCCCCATGCCAGCTCCGGTCCCTTGATCTCCTGTCGATCACACACGACGTAGTCGTCTCCAACTTAAGGAGGCAGTAAGTACATCCTGGAAATAAGGAGCATACAATAACGAGAGACAATACATGAACACAGAATAGGTGAAGAGACGACTGAGTGAGCTCGAGACAGGTGAAGGTGCATTTCATCAGATGAAAAAAATCACTTGAAATACCGAGATAGAAGTGCTTTATTCACATAATAGTTTAATTTCCATCAAATATTTTGTGTTATTGATCGTTTCAGGATGTCAGAGAGAACTTGGAAGGATAAGGTGGTAGCATGGAATGATGCTGGATTCACTAGTGGGGAGATCATGAGGAGATGCCATGCGATAGGCAAGACGAAGGTACCATTTTCTATTCGTTCATTGAGGATTAGACGATGCACAGGTCTCAAGATCTCAAGTGCGCCACGTTCTCACCAAGGATTACGATAAAGTAAAGCCCTACAAGCCCTCCTCTATCGTCGATGAGGAAAATATCATTCCCATCTTCGACCTCATCCGAGAAGCATATCTGGAGGACTCGCAGACGAAGCCATCTGATCTTGCGAAGCAGATCGCCGAGCTCTTCAATGAGAATGTGAGCCCCTTATTCACAACTACCGTAATCTATTACTCATAAACCACTTACCGTAACCTTAATGAGCACTACCGTAATCACAAGGTTATCATTGAGAAATTTCAGCTCACTGTCACGGTGGTGAAACGAATCCGAATGGAGGTTGGCCTGCACAAGGGCAATCTGCGATACGGCCATTCGGTGCGCCTACAGAATCGCGCCCTCGCTATTCTTTCTGCCGTCTCCATCTCGACATGGGAACGATGTTCACTTCCCATTGCTTCACTGACGAATCTATGGTTCAATCTGGAGTGAAGGGCCGTTACGTCTATATCCTCAAGGGGGATAACTCCCGCAGAGTGAAGCCCCGCTTCAAGCATCCACCCAGTGTACGTTCCTCTACTTCTTTGTCATTCTTACCTTTATCATTGCAGCTTATGATTTGGGGGGGGGGGGGGGCATCAGCTGGGAGGGAGCCACTCCCAAAGGACTATGAATAAAGTTTTTTAGTTTTATCGATGCTTTAGCTGATGACCAAAAATCTAATTTACAATTACTAGGACTAAGCAATATAGCCTTGTACAATTACTAGGAGCAATATATCCTTAACTATTGCTAGGACTCGAATTGGAAACAAATATGCAATTAAAACTGACCGCAAGCGTCTTCCCTCAGCCATCGCGATCGGCCAAGAACCTTGAACCTCCGTAGCCTCCGCCACTACGACCTCCGCTACTGTACCCGGATCCACCGCCACTGAAAATTGTTCAAGGACGACTCAAAATCAGAGAAATATTCACATATTTACAAAATAACCCACTATCTATCTGATCCACTGCTTCTCATTTTGCTGACGATGAACTGATGAAAGACTGTTTTCTGGTCGTAGGCCAAGCCGGGCACAAGTGCTGCAAAATGTTGCCATGACAGTCACAAACCTGATTTTATTTTATAAAAAAATAAATATCAGCTAAACTATTGATTTTAAATTTTTTGTGTGATATTTAGCGAAAGACGCGATGATACGCATCGAATGAATACAAACATGACCCATGAAAGTGTGTTTTGAGTGTTACCAAATTTTGAAACAAAAAGTTTGTTACAATCGCAAACATCGAGTCATTCGTAGCGGGAATTTTAATTCGGGACGATAGTCTGTGAAACTTCGGATAAAGTGATTCATAATCGAGCTACCGGCTTCTATTACATACACATAGTGGATAATTGAACTAATTTTTCGTGTTACTCCTTCTTTAACTAGCGATCGGTGTATGTGCGCATTCTTATTTTTATTTTCGATTATCCTTTAAACATACTCGGACCAGTATTGTTGATAATTCTGGTCCCCTTTGATCATGACCTTATCACGAGATCATCACTACTCGCGACTCATTCTCTCCTAATTTTAATTTTCCGTATTCTCATTCCTAATTCTCCTCGACTCATTCGTCGACGGCAAAATTAAGTGTCGAACCAAAATATCTAATTACTTGTTCGTGTCCTCCTCCCAGATACAGTTTGCATAATTCACCAGCTCTTCTTAATCGAGTATTCGTAAGGTCTCCTGATCTTCGAGAATTTCTCTCTCTCCCTCGCTCTCAGTATTCTTCCAGATTACCACTCAAATCTACGGCTCCTCCCTTCCCATCCCATCCAGGATGCACACACTGAGCATGTGCCGGAATCCGTCCGTAGAGGTATTCGAAGTCTATAGTTTTGAGCAATGTCCTCGGTGTAGTCCAAGTTGCAAGAGTCGCGGTAAAGAAGATGCGTTGGCTTAGCATCTGGAGGCCGGTGGTTCAATTCATCCAAATGGTTTTTTTCGCTCCTCTGCCTAATTGAAGTGTACTTTGGAATCGTGATTAAGTGAGTTGTTTCTTTCTATAAATGAATTGAGTTGAGCATTTTGAATTGAGCAACTGTGGTTCAACATAGGGAAATCGTTGAGGTGATGAAGGTGATTGCTCCAATTCTGCCGACAGTTCGACTGCACGATACTCACTCATTCTCCTCTTTCGTACCTTCGTGCCGCAGATTGTGCGACATGATGGCAAGGGCTCGGCGCCGCTGCTCACTCTACTCAGAAAAATGTACATTCGTTGCATCAACGAGTACGGTTAGTACTAGTATTTCAAATTTCAGGCATTTTGAGCCGTTTGCGTATGCGTTTTACGCGCTCTGTAGCGCACCTGAATTATACTCGAAAATAAGGCTAAGGCTAAGTTAATTGAAGATTTAAACCCTAGTTATTACATCCATCTCTTAATTTTGTACCATTCTTAGGCACCCACAAACACATACAATACAGTAGAACACTTTCGCGGGGGCGGAATAAAACGTAAACAGACAAAACGTAAACGGATCACAGTTCGCTGGAATTCGAAGTAGAAACTTGGAAGTTGTTTCATTGTTATCAGTAAGTGCTCCAGCATATCACCCTGTTTCAGCTCCTCTAACAAGGGCGTTATTGATTTTCACTCCTCACCAATGACCAGGGGATCATGGTTCAAAATTGAGCTTTGGAGGAGAAGATCGTGGTTAGAAATACACCAACTTCAGTGAGCAATCGATATTCCAGTACCCCAGGTAACTACTATAACTAAGTTGAAATATGCATTGGTTGATTTCGGGTATTTGATGTTTATCTAACCACAATTTTCCACTCAAATTCTCAATTTTTAACCATATACATAGATATGGAGGAAAAACTCAAGTTCGCCTTGTAAGAGGAGCTGAGCAGGGGTGATATACTGGAGCACTTACTGCTAACAATGAAACAACTCCCAAGTTTCTACTTCGAATTCCCAGCGAACTTTGATCCGTTTACGTTTTGTCCGTTACGTTTTGCCCCCCACCCCCCCCCCCCCCCCCACTTTCGCGCATGATCTGTTCTTGTGAATATGCAAACGAAGAAATTTAATTCACCAGCCCAAATAAAAAAAAAATCAAACTTTATCAGACTTTAGCAAATTATCAAACGCGCATCTTCGAACGCACATAATTTGCTCCCCGAATATTTATCATTCCATTTCATCCCAGAGGAGTTGTGCGATCGAAAATTAGGGAAAATATCCTAGAAATGAGTGAGCTCGATGAGAAAGGGGAGGGGCCAAGGAGTGCTCATCGGTCTATTTTTCACTTACTCTATATCAGTAGTTGCCAGCTTCAATTTTGTCTGCTAAAATTGCCCTATTTGCTTAGGTTTCGCTCCTTACACCGATGAGATCTCCCTCTGCGATTCTCTCGGTCCTCAACGTGTGCATTACTTACCAAGGAGCACATCTATCTCGAGTGGCGAACCGAATCCTGCCCGACGTCCTTTCGATTCTGCAGCCGAAAGGAGTCGAGGCGATGAGAGGGTTGTGAAGGCATACTGGAAGACACTCCGAGACTCATCAAGGAAGACCCGAGGAGAGAACTCATTCAAGACTACATCGAATCAGTCGGAAAAATGCGTCGAGATACTGGTAATGGAAGTGAGCCAGATACATGTGTTTAGTTTATTTATATATTCATTTTGTTTATTTATATATTTCTCATATGCAGTGAAGGCCCCCATTGTGGAATCTCAAGTCAAATTTTTAGGGAGTGACTGTGGATGGTATGCATGAGATTGGGGGGATGATAAGGAGCAAATGGAAGAAGAGAAGAGAGCAACCAGTTGGGAGGATTAGAAATAACGATCTGCTCGAAGGAATCGAATACCTCGTCGGAAAATTATTCATAGTAAGTATTAATTGGAAAATAGAAAATATTTTTGCACAAATATTTACAAAACAACAATTGGTCTCTAAGTAACTGGCTTGAGATTACCGCATTGAAGGCAACGGGGACATCCTTCTGTCACTATCTCCGTCCATCGATGCCCTCCTCTTCACTCTGATTGACTCCTCTATCATCAAAGTCTGGGGTGTCAAACTCATCACTCACCTTTGCACATTCGCCCCTGACGTATGTTCCCAAAAGAGTTCGTAATTCGACAGGTCGAGGCACTGTGTGAAATGAGAACTAGATCAGATGAGAACTATGACGTCATGTAAAAAGGCTGAAGGACGGCATAGTTCTCATCCGATATTGTGCCGTGAAACAGGACGATAACCCGAATCACGAACTCTAGTTCCAAGGTCATCTGGAAAAGATTTAAGAGTTGTTTTCAGATGGCTCTCTACTATCGCCCACAGATACTGCAGCTCCTCATCCCGCTCTTCCACGACGAAATCCATGCAAATCGAGTAGCAGCATCGCACTTTCTCGCTAGCATCTCTGTAAGCAATTCGAAAAAAAATGTAGACTCTTATTGGAAACCTGCTGGAAAGAATATATGTATCAAGATCTTTAATAATAATAATAATAATAATAAATTATTTTGCATTTTCATCACTCATTTCCATGCAGAAAATCGATCGTCGAGAGTGGAAGGGATTGGCAGTTGAATCGCTCAAATCTCTCTATGAAATGATCTCTCGTCCTGATGCGAGAACGGACGAGTACAACAAGGTATGTTTTCAATTTTCAGGCAATTTTTTGCGTCTTTTTCGAATGTGTTCCATTTGCGCTATATAGATCATCTATGTACCGCACCTGAAACAAATATGAAAATGAGCCTAAATGACCTGAAAATTTAAAATAAACCCTACAATAAGGCAACGGACAATGGAATCTCGAGTATCTGCCTGATTCTCAAGAACTGCGGAGAAGCGATAGTCGGCAGGGAGAAGTACAACCACGTAAGACAAGTAGAACTATCTTATTGGAAAATCTCGCCAGCTATCTAGTGCATCAGGAACATACAAAACCACGATTAAGTTAACAAAAATGTTGAATAAGGTTGATCATACGGCAAGTGATCATGTTGTGTTTTGCAACGAAACCTCCTAGGCACTGAAGAAATTGCTTGTCTTCCTGCCCATCAGAGATGACGGAGAACAGGCAGGACACGTCTACGGATTCCTAGCTGATCTCATCGAGGTATCCACTAGCGCTCGCTGTTCTTCTCTCCATTTTCCATAATTGCAAACAGTATCTCAACAGATAAGAGACTATTAGCCAAATGTCGAACTCAATTATCGATTTCATTAAATATTTAATCCATTCCTCACGCACCATTTCATCATACTGATTATAGGCTGGCAATCAAACTATTCTGGGCGAACCGAACGTCAATTCGCCTCGTCTGCTTGCCATACTCGTCAGGGTGCGGTATTAGTGTTTCCTTTTTTTGCTTCCCCTTTCAACATTTTACCTCTAGCTCTCGTCATCCCGCTTCCTGAGAAGAGCCATTTCTTGCGATGTTGGGTTGGCAAAATACAATCTGTGCATACCGGTCGATCGCGTGCAATGAAAACGGAATGAATTTTAATGAAAACTTCCCTCTCACTTTCTGGGATTAGAGAGTCGAGACTAGACTTTGAAAGATAACATTTTACTAACAATATAACTAGTCGCCAACGAATTTCTCAACCACTCATTCTCCTCTCACAACTGTTACGAAAGCGATCTGACAACTAGTTGTTTATTTATAATTTATTTTTACGAGCAGTTATTATCGAAACGTGGAGAGTGGGGAGATAAACAATTATTGAACGCACAATTCGAATTGAATTGAAGTGCACAATTGTAAACAACTAGTTATAAAGATTGTGTTAACTAGTTGTCTCGCGCGTAACTAGTTACGAGACCGCTAAATAAGCAGTTGTGAATTCAGAATGAACAACTAGTTTGTTTATTTTCGAAGTCTAGTCGAGACTCATTTGTCCAACACTAATGCGAAGCCAACACTATTTTGGATCTCTAGGAGTTCCAATTCGTTGTTATTAATTCGAAGAATTAGAGATTCTAACTCCTCAAATTCTAAATCGTTACCCAGGCCCTCCACTTCGACATCTTCAGCACTGAGCACGGAGACTACGATTTGAAGAAACGGCTGAAGAAAATCATCCAGGAGATGGGTGCAAGGAGTATTTTTCAAGTGTTTAGGCCAATCTTAGGTAATTTCTTTGAGGTGCTCTAGATAGCTGATAATCTCATGAGCTATGTAGCGCACCTGAAACATAACTGAAACCAGAAAAAAACCTGAAAACTGAAACCCTATTGAGCAGATTGATCAATTGATCAATCAATCAATATGAGCACTTATTTAAGCACTTATTGAAAATTTGAGCACTTATTGTCTGGCATGATAAGTTGGTTGATTGATCAGATTGACGGGAACTCCCCTCGTTTCGCACACTATCTCGTCGTTCAAACGAAGCGCTCTGCCATTAATAGAGAGCGATTGTCTACAATTAATTGAGAATTAAAACAATAATAATTTCAAATAAGAAAACAATTAAAAAAAATAAATATATAATTAATTCAGGAGAGCGTGTGTGAAATGAGGAGAACACGCTCTGCCATTACTAGAGAGCGGCTGGCACTTCTTCGATATTTGGCTCACCCGCCCCACCCTTTCCCCTACCCACTCATTTCTAGGTATATCTCCCCGTTTTCGGTCACACAGACCCTTTGCAATGAGGAGGGACTGAGCAATGACAGGGAGAGGGGGTGGGTCAAATATCGAAGAAGTGCCGAGCGGCTGTCTAGAATTAATTGAGAATTAAAAACAAATAATTAAAAATATATGTATATATATAATTAATATATGTATATATATATATATATATATAATTAATATATGTATATATATAATTAATTCAGGAGACGGACTGCTTTTACGAATGGGTGGAGAGAGCAGAATTCAATAACGACGAATATGAAAACACTAGAGAGACTCATCGGAGATAATCCAGACGATGAGTAGACAGTTCCATTTCGAGTAAAGAGGTCTTTCCTAACACATCCTCACACTCTTGAGAAGTGAATCGTGACGATAAAGGCCTTTCCAATATCTAATACTTTGAACTTCTGTTAAACGTTGAGAAAAGAGTACCATTTTCGTGTCTACAGTCTGTGTTGAGAACCCTCCAATCCATCGAATAAATTCGCATCATTCCTTTGTTGTAAACCGTTCCCGGCCGTTCTTGGATATTTCGCCTTCTTGTCCCATTTTCTTCGCTTATCACTTTTTTTTACACGATCTTCGCTTATCACTTATGTAATTTCAGGACTAAATATGCAAGTCGGGGGACTTGCATATTTGTCTCCCCCCCCCCGACTTGCCCCGGATTTCCAATAAGCGAACCCCCTCTCTCTCTCTACACACTCTTCCGTCTCCAGTAACCCATCTGAGTACACGTCTTCCCCCAATGGTAGATATTTTTCTGAATATCTAGATCATTCCCCCCCCATTGCAGCCAGCATCCATCGCAAATATCTCTCAACTATGATATCTTATTGAAAAATGTATATTTTCAGATATGTTTCAGGTGCGTCATATAGCGGTTTATGTTGCGCACCTGAAACATATCCGAAACTGGAGCTAATATTTTCCATTAAGCCAACCCTGCTCCCAACAAAATGGGAGTCACCAGTATCCTGTCGAGTATTTCCAATACTCTCTCACCGCTCGACCGGTCGAGAGAGTATGCGAAATGAAGATACGATTACCCGAATATCGCACTCTAGTATCCAGTACATGGGCCTTGGGCTTCGATTTATTAATGATCTGATAGAAGGTCTTTAGAAAATGTGACACACAATTGAGAGAACGTATTTTTTGATTATAAAGAAATTTTTGTTACTGACACGGTTCTATCACTCGTTTTTTTTTCACTTCGTACATTGGATTGCAACGTGTTAAGAAGCATTTATTCCGCTACTTACTCCATTTCTTTTACATACTGACATCAATTATGTTTTGCTGCTCCCGGGATTATGCTCTCGGCGAGCTTCTCAATCGCTCGATGAACTGCGACATCCGGAGCCACGAATTCCCTGTAGATAAAATTGAATTGGAATCAAACTGAATATGATCAGAGCTCAGGAATGCATCACTGGTGTCATATTTTGAGATTAGCATGAAAGCGATGGATTCGTGCAAAATACTGCCTGCGTAAAATACGCTCCCCCCAAATGTTAATGCAGGAAGACAATATTTGTGGGTGACTGTTTCGGTCCTTGAGCACATACAGCCTACAGAATCACGATGAGGAGATTTCGAGCTTCGGCGAACTGATGCTGAAGTTGTCGGTACTCTTCATGGAAGCGATCGAAAGCTGCACGATGATTCTAGAGAACGGGTCTGGATTTGGTTGAAATATAGAATTCCTATGGTTCCAATTATAAGATTTAACCTCGGTTACCTTTTTAAGGTGCGCCAGTAATTGTAATCTGCATCCGCTTAAATTAGAACAATCGGCTTGTTTAATCTGTCAGAAATGTGCGAGAAAAGTTGCGTAAAAAGTTGCGTAAAAAGTTCGCGAACTTCTGATTCTCTCCTGTTCGTGTACTCTCTCTCTTTCTCTAACCAGGTCGTTGAAAAGTTCACGAACTTTTCGACGAACTATGTTCGAAAATCATACTTTTCTTTTGTTTTACTTATTTTTATAAACTATTTTTGCTTTTAACTTATGACTTCTTATAATGACAACCTTCCCTTAGCTGGAATAGCTTCAGAATACAGCGTAGTGAAAGTAAAAACGGTTGGAGTAATTTTTTCGAAAATGGGTCACCACTTTCCCCACCCTGTAATGTCAAGCTATTCCATCAGAGGAAAGGTTGTTCTTATAAGCAGTCATAAGTTGAAAGCAAAAATAATTGATAAAAATAAGTAAAACAAAAGAAAAGTACGAATTTCGAACATAGTTCGTCGAAAAGTTCGTGAACTTTTCAAGGAGCTGCGTGAAAAGTTAGAGAAAGGCGAGAGAGCACGCGTTCTTGAGAGAGGGAAAAGGAAGCAGTGATTGTTTACTTCCTTTTCCCTCTCTCAAGAATGCGTGCTCTCTCGCCTTTCTCTAACTTTTCACGCAGCTCCTTGAAAAGTTCGTTAAAAACCGGCATTAATTCGTTCGAAATTCGTACTTTTCTTTTGTTTTACTTATTTTTATCAATTATTTTTGCTCTTAACTTATGACTGCGTATAAGAACAACCTTCCCTCTGATGGAATAGCTTGACATTACAGGGTGGGGAAAGTGGTGACCCATTTTCGAAAAAAATACTCCAACCCTGTTTACTTTCACTACGCTGTATTCTGAAGCTATTCCAGCTAAGGGAAGGCTGTCATTATAAGAAATCATAAGTTAAAAGCAAAAATAGTTTATAAAAGTAAGTAAAACAAAAGAAAAGTATGATTTTCGAACACAGTTCGTCGAAAAGTTCGTGAACTTTTCATCGACCTGGTTAGAGAAAGAGAGAGAGCATGCGAAATGGAGAGAATCAGAAGTTCGCGAACTTTTTACGCAACTTTTTCTCGCACATTTCTGACAGATTAAACAGGCCGAATATGTGCACGCACGCATTTCTGAGAAAATGGAGAATAATAGTTTGATTGCACATTTTTAGAACTGTTCAAACGTAATAAATGTTGACTATAAATTGAGTAATGCGATTGTAGAGCATACTGTTATATTTTGGTCACAAATTGGCTCCCAGCAGCCGCATGAGTGCTTCATATTGACCTGAAATAGGGTGCAACGTAGCAAGAAATGACTCCATTCTGCGAGCACTCTCAAAGGTCCGATAATATAAAGCAAATAGACGATTTCGCATGAACTACCTACCTTGGATATGAGCCTTCGCATAAAAGATAGCAAAGTGGTCCTGAAATGCGGGATTTTACTTTATCGCGGAAGAACAAAGTATGATAATACAAACTAATTGTATAACAAAATTATCAAAAGCAACAATGGACGCATAAATAGTCGAGATATCCATGTGATCTGCAGCACAACGTATCAATGGAGCTAAGAGCACCCTTACGTACGTAAAATAATTTACCGTAAGGTAATGGTAATATCTAGTGGGAAACTACGCCTCTCTTAGAAGTTCCGGTATATTCAGAAAATATTCGCATTTTGGTTTCACAAATACCATCAAAATCATAGTTCCCACGCCTCATCCGTCCGAATGCTAAAGTTATGGAAGGGTCATAATTTCGACGTTTTGCATGCATTGACCATCGAAATCATGAATATGACCCATCATCTGACAGAGTGCCACTGGTTACATTATGTTGCTGTTACTTTAGACGAAAGACATTGATGATTTACATTCATTTCCTGGTAAAATCATTAATCTGACCCAGCGTCTGACGCAAGGAACTCGGTTACAGTAGTGTTTCGCTACGGTAGTAATACTGCATAGTTGATTTCCATCCATCCACCGATGAAATCATGAGTCTGACACACCATCTGACCCAACGCCACTTCCGGGTTACTGTACGAGCACTCACAAACGAACACCACTTTTTTGATCGTAAAAATTTTTCTTCTGGAAATTTTTGAAATCTTTTTAGTGTAAAGATCTTCTAATTTGATTGCACAGAAACTATCAAAATCTCGCTCGAATCGGAAGCGCCAGTCCTAAAAGCTTTCAGTTTATGGTATATGTAGCAACTAGCGGGGAACTACGTTCTGTCTGAAGTAGGAAGCAACACTTATGTTTTATGAGCTTAAAATAACGGACTCATGATTTGGATACACTTCTCTCAGTTTTAAAAATTTTTAGTCATACTTGTGCCCCAGCGAATAATATCTGACACAACGCAAATTTTGACCTACCGCGAGCATACTGTATTCTGCCTATCGTACCCGAGCTTCTTATAGTGTGGGAAAAACGTTTATACTACGATAGGCATCGAACCCCAAACTTCGTGTATGCCAGTCAATCGCGTTAGCCACTCGGCCATCATAAAATTATAAAAGTTAATTCAAAAATTTTCAAATAATAGGTCACTCATTATTTACCAAAGAAACAACTTAATTGCTGCGTTTTTGAAAAAGTTATGAATGCGCTCCAGAGAATAATGGTTGCTCTACCGCTAAAATCGCCATTTCATCGCGATGTATTGGCAATTTTGCCTAATTTTCGACGGTCAATAGTTACTCAGGACTTGATATGCATCAGCTTTCTGAACAATTGTAGAAATGAAATGTAATTTTTGCGAGAGAGGGCAAAATGAACACGGACACACGCACGCACAGACGTACACACACTACTTTTTGGTATTTTTCTCGTCTCTTTGCCCATAAACTCGGTCTTTTTTCCGCGTGAAATGTCTTGTCTTGCCGACGGCCACCTGCGTCAGCTTTGAAATTGGAAGTATGTTGTGTGGTTTTCGCAGGGCAGAATGTCCGTCCAATGTGGATACTGTAGAAACAAACATTTTTGGGCGTCCTGAAAAAATGCCGAGGGGACCAAAGCTGGACTTGTGCCTAATGGGCATGTGCCCCGTTGCTGCTCCCAGCGCCCCAACTAGCGGGGAACTACGTTCTGTCTGAAGTAGGAAGGAACTACGTTCTGTCTGAAGTTTATGAGCTTAAAATAACGGACTATTTGTACGTTTTATGAGCTTAAAATAACGGACTCATGGTTTGGATACAACTCTTTCAGTTTTAAAAATCTTTGTAATATGTATGACTCAGCGAAAAATATTTGACCCAACGCGAATTTTGACCTACAGTAATCCCTAATTATTTTCCCCACCATTACCAAGCTTTTCGAAGCGTGGTAAAAAGTTTTGACGCCTGCGGGCATCGAACCCCCAACTGGGTTTTTCTCAGTCCATCGCGTTATCGAATCGATCGGCCATGATAAAAATACAAAAGTATATCCAAAATTTTTTAAATAATAGGATGGTCAGGATTTACCAAAGAAAACATTTAATTGTTGCGTTTTTGAAAAAGTCATAAAGTTGCTCTAACGAAAATTAGTTGACCCACCGGACTTTTGCAGTGTACGGTAATAGATCGATCCGGGGTTTTGCCGTTTTCTTTAGCCAAGCCAAGCAAGTGTAAATGCACTTTTGGATTGTGGATAGTGCGCACGGTTTTCGCGGAAATGACGCGAGTTGCACAGACGACAAAGTCACGCATGTTTTTTTGGCCTCCTGAAAATTTTGCCGAGGGGACCAAAGCTGGACTTGTGCGTAATGGGCATGTGCCCCGATGCCGCTCCTAGCGCCCCCACTCCCACATCCCCACAAACCCTCCAACAAAAAAGCTTACGGGTTACTGGTAATGTAGCATAGCAATAGCAATTCGAGCCAAATGTGCCTTTGCACACCTTTCCGCATTGAGGACACACATATGTACTGCCCGAGAAGAATTCTAAATTATAATTAATTATGTAAATTAGAAAAAAAGCTTACGGGTTACTGGTAATATAGCAACTAGTGGGCAACTACGCCTCTTTTAAAGTTCCCTGGCTATTTAGAAAATAATTCCATTTGGATGTTGCAAAATGCCTGCAAAATCATAGTTCTCACGCATTTTTGCATCCATCCGCAGATGAAATCATGAATTTGACCCAGCGTCTGACCCAGCGCACTGGGTTACGGTAGGCTTTGGTTACTGTAGTAGTACGGTATTGATGTTTTGCAACGACCATCCGATGAAATCATGAGTCTGACACAACATCTGCTCCAACGCCACCTCCAGGTTACGGTACGCGCACGGACAGACCAACACCTATTTTTTGGTCGTAACAATTTTTCTTCTGGAAATTTCTGAAATCTTTTTCGTCTGCTGACCTTGTATTCCGGATGGGGGCATACTATCAAAATCTCACTCGAAACGAAAGCCCCAGACAAAAACCCTTTCAGCTTATTGTATCTATAGCAACTAGCGGGGAACTACGTTCTGTTTCAGGCGGGGAACTATGCTAATGGGCTTAAAATAACGGATTCATGACTTGGATACACTTGTAAATATTCGAAAAAAAGTTACAAATTCGACAGTCATATGTATGGCCCATCGAATAATATCTGACCCAGTGCTAATTTTGACCTACCGTAATCACAAATTATTTTCCCACCATTCCCTGGCTTTTGGAGCACGGCAAAACCTTTTGACGCCGACGAGCAACGAACCCCCAACTTTGTGTTTGCCAGTCCATCGCGTTAGCCACTCGGCCATGATAAAAATATGAAATATGTTTCAAATTTTTTAAAATAATAGGACGGTCATTATTTACCAAAGACACAATTTAATTGCTGCGTTTTTCAAAAAGTCATGAATGCGCACCTTTGAAAATTAGTTGACCCACCGGACTTTTGGGGTGTACGGTAATCGATCGATCCGCGGGTTTCGGAAAATGGTTGGGTCGGCCATACAAGTTACATCACATATTCAGATTGCAGGAAGGCTTCTTGGTTTTGGAGCAAATGACGTCACCTGAACACACGGACACCTATTTTTTTAAATATCCTGGAAGGGACCAAAGCTGGACTTGTTTCTGCTGGGCATTAGCCCCGCTTCCGCACCAGCGCCCCCACCCCCGCGCCCCCACAAACCCTCCAGCAAAAAAGCTTACGGGTTAATGGTAATGTAGCAACTAGCGGGCAACTACGTCTAAATCATAAATCTGACCCAGCGTCCGACCCAACGCCACGGTATACGGTAGCTTTTGGTTACGGTAGGACTATGGTAGTGATGTTTTTCATCGATCCGCCGACGAAATCATGAATTTGACCCAGCGTCTTACCCAGTGTCATGGGTTACGGTAGCATTCGGTTACTGTAGGAGTACGGTATTGAAGTTTTTCTTCGATTCGCCGACGAAATCATGAATCTGACCCACCGTCTGACCCAACGCCATGGTATACGGTAGCTTTCGGATACTGTAGGAGTACGGTATTACAGTTTTCCTTCGATTCGCCGACGAAATCATGAATCTGACCCACCGTCTGACCCACCGCCACGGTATACGGTAGCTTTTGGTTACGGTAGCATTTTCATATTGATGTTTTGCATTGATCCGCCGATGAAATCATGAATATGATCCAGCGTCTGACCCAATGTCACGGTATACGGTAGGTAAGGATTACGGTAGACATACGGTATTGATCTTTAATGTCGATCGGCTGAATGACTTGATTTACGTAACAAAGATATGAAGTATGTGTTTTGCCTCAAAAAATCATAAGATTGCCCCACCGAAAAAGATCTGATCGAGTTGACTTACAGGGTATACGGTAATCGATTGGATTCTGGTAGGGTGGAAAATGCTAGTCAGGCCATGCAGGCCTTACAGCATGTTTGGATTGCAGAGGCCTTTGGTCATTATCGCAAGAAGTCGGAAAGCCCAAAAGTACAGTACCGACGGATACACAGACAACGGGAAAACGATTTTTCGAGATTTTTCCATTTTCCTTTAAAATTTTTTCACATGTTAAGTATCTGCAGACCATACAGGCCCATTGCGCACACGATCCCAAACATGCCATCCCCTCACCTCCTCCAGATCAAAAAAGCTTACGGGTTAAGGTAATATAGCAACTAGCGGGCAACTACGTTCTGTTTCAAATTATGCGAATGGGCTTAAAATAACGGACTCATAACTTGGATACACTTCTGTAAATACTCGAAAAAAGTTACAAATTCGACAGCCAAATCTGTGACTCATTGAATTATATCTGACCCAGCGCTAATTTTAACCTACCGTAATCACAAATTATTTTCCCTATTATTGCCTGGCTTTTCGAAGCATGGCAAAACGTTTTGACGCCGACGGGCACCGAACTCCCAACTTTTCGTTTCCAGTCCATCCCGTTAGCCACTCGGCCATGATAAAATCTTGAAATATTTTTCTAAAAACATTAAATTCAAGGACAATCATGATTTACCAAACAAACAATTTAAATACGCCGTTTTTCAAAAAGTCGTAAAGTATTGCGAAATAGGTTGCTCCACGGAAAAATATCTGACCGAGTTGACTTTCAAGGAATACGGTAATCGATTGGGCCGAAATTCTGGGAATATAGTTGATGCGGCCAAGCAAGTCGATCAGCACTATTGGATTGTGGATAGAGTGCGAGGGTTTTGGTGGCGAAGAAATGAGTGGCTACCGTAACCTGAACAGACGGAAAAACCTTTGTTTTTGGACCTCCTGAAAATTTTGCCAGAGGGACCAAAGCTGCACTTGTGCGTAATGGGCAAGTGCCCCGTTGCCGCTCCTAGCGCCCCCCACTCCCACACTCCCACAAACCTTACAACAAAAAAGCTTACGGGTTACTGGTAATGTAGCATAGCAATAGCAATTCGAGCCAAATGTGCCTTAC
>BTRK01000050.1:0-29459 GCA_036245805.1 Pristionchus mayeri
GTGAACCTCTAAATTGACATGTAACCTCTAAATTGAAACGGTGCCTCAGTACCCTTGGAACCTCTAATTTGACGAAGTATATTTTTGGAACCTCTAAATTGATGTGGAACCTCTAATTTGACGAGCTATTTTTTGGAACCTCTAAATTCATTTAGAACCTCTAATTTGACGATCTATTTTTTGGAACCTCTAAATTGATTTGGAACCTCTAATTTGATTTGGGACTCTAAATTGAGACAGAGCCGAACATTCACTAGAAGCTCGTGCAATTTCACTACTGAGGAATAGATTATTTTCTGATTTTCGATCGTTATGATGAATGTCCGGGTAATGTTAGACTTGTGAGGGAGATGAACTATCGTTTACTATTTATGCTTATTACGGGTATCAGAGCCTGTTCAGAGCTGGCGGCGCTTGCCACCCCCCCCCCGTCCTACCATGAACCGCGGGTCATTGTCCAAAAAATTGATGGTAGGTCATGGGTAGGTCAAGAATAAATACTGTACCAATCCGGTTTTACACCATGGCTATACTGTATCTCGGTTCCGATATGAGCTACAGAAGTTGTTTTGGTCTCAAAATGAGCGGACAATTATGTTTATATTAGACCCAATTATTCTTTAAACAAATTTTGAAATAAGATAAATCAAAATATATATTTTGAAACAATTTTCTTTTCCTGGAGATTCGTGGTTGCACGATGAAATGGTCTCCGGCCAGTCGTTCTGGAGAGTAATCGTTCATCCTTGATGTGTTCGAAGAACAATTTCGAAGCTGTCTATCTCGCTTTATGTTTCTTCTATTTTTAGTATATCAGTTTGGTTCAAAGTTTCAGACTATTTTCATATTCGGGCATGCTCACATTAATAATTTAATGGTTTGTGTTGCAATTTAGATTGTTATTTTGCAGAAAATGTTTCCGGAATCGCTATTTAAATTTTATTTCTGCCAGTCGCCAGGATTACTTTCGTTTTATTTGGCCGGCGCTTTGCCGTTGCACCAGTACATCATATCCAAGATGGCTATGTGCGAGCAATGGTTTTGCGTTGCTCTTTAGAAGAAAAATAATTTATTCACCTGGAATTTCTGAACATGTTGATTCATCATGTCCCTTATCAGAGCCAATTGTTAGTGTTCCATCGTATAAGTTACGATATTAGTTGAACTCTGATAAATCGGATACCGAGAACTCATGGCGCTCATTCAATGGATAAATGGCTAATTCCTCCTTTGTATATCATATCTTCGTTCTCTCTCGTTCATTCAATGCAGTGGCAACTGAGGTGAGAGTGGAGCTGACTTACTTTCTCTCCATTGTACACACTTCTGATTTTTCTTAATTGAACGAGAATCAAAATCACTGTAAATATAGTGTGCATTATTTTTACAGAAACATTACCAATTTCAATGATATGATGGATCAACGATCTGTCCGCGATCCAACCTTCAATTGTAATTTACCTCTTTCCCGATTAGGAGTTCATGTGGCTATGTTTTCATGGTCCCATTGACGTTCTCAGCCACTCGGATGGTTATGTATTCGTTGTGGTCAGAAATCACCAGGGCAAATCATAAGAATTTCGAGGTTGCATTCGTCCAAAATGAGAATGATTTTACACTTGAAATAAAATTTGTTCGCTATTCTTTATGCCAAATATTTGATCAATTACATCCTTTCGCTCATCTCTGGGACATCGCATCGAGGCGTCTCGTTTACTACTCAACACATTCGGACTCATCTTGAGTGAGTGTATTCAATGTATCGATACATAATAGGTTTCTTGATATGTGTGATAATGTTATAAATCTTTTAAAGACATCGTCAAACAATTTGCATTTTTTTACCTACGAGCCTGACTATCTTCATTCACAAACAATTTTCAATCAGTTTAGGCCGATCAAGAACGTGTTACACGTCCTCCATTCGTGTTTCGGAAATTATATGCAATTGTTGCTTACAAGTTGCAATTATTTTGCAAGCAGTTCAAAGCGCACAAATTTTAAAAAAAATGTCAGTCTACTTAGAAACTACTTAGAATACACCCCTTGTGAAACCGCTGTTTCATAATCAAACAAAAATTAGTCGGGTGATGGAGCCAGACACTGGGGAAGGTGAGGAAAGGCGGGTGTGTTAGAGTTTTATTGTATTTGCTACTGGCTCCGATTCTCAGCCTTAGTCGAATTTAAATATCCTGAATATCTGCGGGATTTCAGTAAAATAAGATACGTTGTGACGATTCATTTCTTAATTTTTTTTAGAAAGAGTCATCCAGCGATTTTTTGTTGACCGATCGATTGCTAGGCGATAGAGCACTGTTGAAGCTCAAATAATCGGGATTCAATTATAATTATCTTTACTAATTTTGCTCGTTTCACTATTAATGTTGATGTAATCATTATAATCAGATATGGGAACTGTTGGATTATGGACGTGCGCATTTGAAAATATAATTTAGAGTCATTCCTGCTCTAATTTGAGCATCCGTTGGATTCACTCAGGGAAAAAGCAGTGGAGGAATCCATTCAAGTGAGCTGTTGATGTATTCCATTTGACTAAACACCATTAGCGACAGAAGTACAATGTTACGTGTTGAGTACGATCAGGGGTTTTTGGTTCACCCGACCACCCCGCAATGGGACGTACATAGTGAATGACATCTTTAACATAAAAGTTGTAGAGAATGTTCTCAGCTTTCTTTCTGAGCAAAGAACGATTTTCTATCGTTATTTTAAACCGACTTATGGTCATTTAAGTGAGCTCAAATGGCCTTCTGAAAAAAAAATTGGCCTTCTGAATCTCGAAGATGGCGATAGTTATCAAAATTCTGGCAACGCAGTTTGAAAGAGCATCATTCAAAATACTTTGAGTCAAATTTTCGTCCAGATAGGATGATTTTGATTCCTACCGCCGCTGCGTAGGCAATTCTCTCGCGATTCGTCTCATATATTGGTCAAGTAAACCCTTATTATGAGAGACTTTTTGAGTCAGTGAACATATTTGTGAAGACCCCTTGGCAAAGAGCGAAAATTCGAGAATCGCCTATAATGTGCCTACATGTAGTACTCGACGAGCATAGCTCGGGTGCCCGATCCCGAGTGTTCCAGGTCACTCTCTGTGAAATGGGACAACATTTTTTCTTTTCGAATTCTCCATTTCGAAATTTGAAACTAATTTTGCTCGTTTCACTATTAACGTTGATGTAATCATTATAATCAGATATGGGAACTGTTGGATTATGGACGTGCGCATTTGAAAATATAATTTAGAGTCATTCCTGCTCTAATTTGAGCATTCGTTGGATTCACTCAGGGAAAAAAGCAGTGACATCAACCATTTGAATGGTTGATGTCTCAAAAAATTGCTAATATTCCATGGATTATAGTTAACAAATTCTAGAATGATGATCATCAACTCGTGAAGAAACATCGAAAAATTTTTTTTTTTAATTTTTAATTTTTCAAATGGGTTGGTAGCCACGATTTTTATTGTTTTATTATCTCGAGCTTTATGCATACTATTAGTAGAAAAATTTAAAAAAAATTTAAAAAATACGGTTTTTGAGATATTGAAATATAATCATTCTCGTGATCACGTCAAACTACCGTACTCGAATGATGAGAGAGTGTGCAGAATGAAGAGACTATTACACGAATTGCATTGAGGTGGAGGGTGATGCTGGATTTTCCTAAGGTTACATGAGGCACATCATACAGACTGTGTCAGTTATCATTTGTCGGCTACCGTAGTCTGAACTACTGAATATTGTAGAAACACTAATATTGTAGAAACACCAAATTGTGCCAATCAAGCCATAGTGGCACAATAGACGCGACAGGCTGGAATGAATTTATGCAACATACAGCAATCCTTAAATCGTACCCTGAAAATCGTGAACTAAATTCGTGTAATAGTCTCTTCATTCTGCACACTCTCTCATCACTCGAGTACGGTAGTTTGACGTGATCACGAAATGATTATATTTCAATATCTCAAAAACCGTATTTTTTTATTTTTTTAAAATTTTTTTCTACTAACAGTATGCATAAAGCTCGAAATAATAAAACAATAAAAATCGTGGCTACCAAGCCCCATCTGAAAAAATTAAAATTAAAAAAAAAAATTTTCGATGTTTCTTCACGAGTTATGACCAATCATTCTAGAATTTGTTACCTATAATCCATGGAATATTAGCAAATTTTTTAAGACATCAACCATTCAAATCGGTTTCGAAATGGAGAAATTCGAAATTTCAATGCCAAGATTTAAATGTGTCCCATTTCGCAGAGGAGTGATCTGGAAACACTCGGGATGGGACACCCGAGCTATGCTCGTCGAGTACTACATGTAGCACATTATGGGCAATTTCGATTTTTCGCACTTTGCCAAGCATATGTTCACTGAGACAAAAAGTCTCTCTTATATGCTAGTGGGCTAGCTTGAGATCTTTAACGAATAGCATTTTAGTAGGGCTCAAACATCATGGTCCAAATGTACAATTACTTTCTTTCCACCCTAATATATTATTTTAATCTGCGCGCGATCCTGAGAATGTATAGGTTAATCATTTCATGTATTTAGTTTTTTTTCCTACGCTACCAACATGTAATCGAATTATGAATGATCACGCTATATTCAGGTCTCACTGATGCAAGGAATCGCTTTAGCTCGAATCGGATTTGTTAAAGTCTACGTTTATTATTATTTTTAAAAGCTTGCGATGTTCCAATATATTATATATCGTGTCTGACAGCTCAGACTTTATTAATAATCAATATCCCGAAACCTCCTTTTTGGTTAAAATAACACCCTGAATAGAGTTACACGCGTCTCGAGTGCGGATTTCAAAAATAGTCGCTGATACATACCGAGATCAACAACCACCTGTGCATTTACACAATTAAAAATAAATATAGTTTAGTGAAGTATTTTTTTGATACAAGAAACGACTCGATGAGATCGGTCTTGCCAGTACTCACTATCCTCCAGTGTTTGAGAAATTTCCTTTTCACAAAATAATTTTTATCGAGACACTCCCTGGCACAGACCTGATCGTACTCAACACGTAACATTGTACTTCTGTCGCTAATGGTGTTTAGTCAAATGAATACATCAACAGCTCACTTGAATGGATTCCTCCACTGCTTTTTCCCTGAGTGAATCCAACGGATGCTCAAATTAGAGCAGGAATGACTCTAAATTATATTTTCAAATGCGCACGTCCATAATCCAACAGTTCCCATATCTGATTATAATGATTACATCAACATTAATAGTGAAACGAGCAAAATTAGTAAAGATAATTATAATTGAATCCCGATTATTTGAGCTTCAACAGTGCTCTATCGCCTAGCAATCGATCGGTCAACAAAAATCGCTGGATGACTCTTTCTAAAAAAATTAAGAAATGAATCGTCACAACGTATCTTATTTTACTTGAAATCCCGCAGATTTCAGGATATTTAAATTCGACTAAGGCTGAGAATCGGAGCCAGTAGCAAATACAATAAAACTCTAAACACACCCGCCTTTCCTCACCTTCCCCAGTGTCTGGGCCTCCATCACCCGACTAATTTTTGTTTGATTATGAAAACAGCGGGTTTCACAAGGGGTGTATTCTAAGTAGTTTCTAAGTAGACTGACATTTTTTTTAAAATTTGTGCGCTTTGAACTGCTTGCAAAATAATTGCAACTTGTAAGCAACAATTGCATATAATTTCCGAAACACGAATGGAGGACGTGTAACACGTTCTTGATCGGCCTAAACTGATTGAAATTGTTTGTGAATGAAGATAGTCAGGCTCGTAGGTAAAAAAATGCAAATTGTTTGACGATGTCTTTAAAAGATTTATAACATATCACACATATCCAAGAACCTATTATGTATCGATACATTGAATACACTCACTCAAGATGAGTCCGAATGTGTTGAGTAGTAAACGAGACGCCTCGATGCGATGTCCCAGAGATGAGCGAAAGGATGTAATTGATCAAATATTTGGCATAAAGAATAGCGAACAAATTTTATTTCAAGTGTAAAATCATTCTCATTTTGGACGAATGCAACCTCGGAAATTCTTATGATTTGCCCTGGTGATTTCTGACCACAACGAATACATAACCATCCGAGTGGCTGAGAACGTCAATGGGACCATGAAAACATAGCCACATGAACTCCTAATCGGGAAAGAGGTAAATTACAATTGAAGGTTGGATCGCGGACAGATCGTTGATCCATCATATCATTGAAATTGTAATGTTTCTGTAAAAATAATGCACACTATATTTACAGTGATTTTGATTCTCGTTCAATTAAGAAAAATCAGAAGTGTGTACAATGGAGAGAAAGTAAGTCAGCTCCACTCTCACCTCAGTTGCCACTGCATTGAATGAACGAGAGAGAACGAAGATATGATATACAAAGGAGGAATTAGCCATTTATCCATTGAATGAGCGCCATGAGTTCTCGGTATCCGATTTATCAGAGTTCAACTAATATTCGTAACTTATACGATGGACACTAACAATTGGCTCTGATAAGGGACATGATTGAATCAACATGTCAGAATTCCAGGGTGAATAAATTATTTTTCTTCTAAAGAGCAACGCAAAACCATTGCTCGCACATAGCCATCTTGGATATGATGTACTGGTGCAACGGCAAAGCGCCGGCCAAATAAAACGAAAGTAATCCTGGCGACTGGCAGAAATAAATTTTAAATAGCGATTCCGGAAACATTTTCTGCAAAATAACAATCTAATTGCAACACAAACCATTAAATTATTAATGTGAGGCATGCCCGAATATGAAAATAGTCTGAAACTTTTGAACCAAACTGATATACTAAAAATAGAAGAAAACATAAAGCGAGATAGACAGCTTCGAAATTGTTCTTCGAACACATCAAGGATGAACGATTACTCTCCAGAACGACTGGCCGGAGACCATTTCATCGTGCAACCACGAATCCCAGGAAAAGAAAATTGTTTTCAAAATATATATTTTGATTTATCTTATTTCAAAATTTGTTTAAAGAATAATTGGGTCTAATATAAACATAATTGGTCCGCTCATTTGAGACCAAAACAACTTCTGTAGCTCATATCGGAACCGAGATACAGTATAGCCATGTGTAAAACCGGATTGGTACAGTATTTATCTTGACCTACCCATGACCCTACCATCAATTTTTTGACAATGACCCGCGGTTCATGGTAGGACGGGGGGGGGGTGGGCAAGCGCCGCCAGCTCTGGACAGGCTCTGATACCCGTAATAAGCATAAATAGTAAACGATAGTTCATCTTCCCTCACAAGTCTAACATTACCCGGACATTCATCATAACGATCGAAAATCAGAAAATAATCTATTCCTCAGTAGTGAAATTGCACGAGCTTCTAGTGAATGTTCGGCTCTGTCTCAATTTAGAGGTCCCAAATCAAATTAGAGGTTCCAAATCAATTTAGAGGTTCCAAAAAATAGATCGTCAAATTAGAGGTTCTAAATGAATTTAGAGGTTCCAAAAAAATAGCTCGTCAAATTAGAGGTTCCACATCAATTTAGAGGTTCCAAAAATATACTTCGTCAAATTAGAGGTTCCAAAGGGTACTGAGGCACCGTTTCAATTTAGAGGTTACATGTCAATTTAGAGGTTCGTCAAATTAGAGGTTCCAAATCAATTTAGAAGTCCGATCAATTAGAGGTTCCAAATCAATTTAGAGGTTCAATCAATTTAGAGGTTCAATTTTTAAACAAATTGGATATTATTTCACCTTGAATGTTGATTGTCAATTTAGAGGTTCCAAATCAATTTAGAGGTCCGATCAATTTAGGTTGTGCGTTGAACGGCTCCGGGTCCTGTGTTATTTAAATAAGTTGTTGAATGAATTATGAATATCAAATGTATATCTTACCGGGATTGGGAGGTAGTAGAGGCGCGAGGGTAGTGAGAGCGGCAGAGGTGGAGGCAACGGTAGTCGTCGTCGAAGTCGAAGTGATTGGAGCAGCGGGAACTGGAGGGTTTGGGAGAGGAAGATTAGGCGGACCATGAGCAAGAGCTAGAGGTGACAGGGATGTTTCCAACGTCACGTTCGAAAACATTCAAATCATAAAGATGATAATTCAACAGTTTCTTCTGGTCGTAGAACCTTCTAAATACATAGTTTAAAAGGTATCCACTGAGGTTATCTGAGAAAATCCGTAAGCATGCTTCAGCGACCTCTTTAGTGCCCCCCAGGTTGCCTCGATACCTGTGAAACGATTTTAAATCTATTAAAATTAATGTAATTAAATATATGATTAAAATTTATACCCTGGGTAATGGACGCCTTTGTCGATAGGGTCCACAAAATTGATTTTGTGATTGACCCACTTATGGGTATACTGTTGACTGAGTTGCGAAAGCGACTGGCAAAGTGAAATCGCAAACTGCGATTACGGTAGGTTGAAGGATTGCGGCATTCAAAATTTCGATTTATGTATTTTTTTAAATATGAATGAATAGTCCCATCCGATGCGAAATTTTATGGAGAATTTGAAAAACAAAAATATCGAATGGTGTAAAATTACATGCTTCCCGCAAATCGATCCGCGGAATCCGCGGGCCGCCGCGGGCCGCCACGGCCGCCTATGGGCAAGGCGATTAGCATCTACAATTACTTTATAACTACGAATTTGTTAATCTAAAACAGTTCTCGAATTTCGAAGGAGAATGTGCAAAATGGTCAACTTATTTAATCTCATCACACTAGTCCAACATATGTATAATCTTAAACAGCGTATCCATAGGATATGCTCTATGGAAAATATTCGAATATCAGTTACCCAAGCAGATACTACTCAAACATTTATTTCACCTCGCCTTTATCTAGGTCCGGTTCTCCATGCTCACCCACGTTTTATATTTCCACCGAAAAATCTACGACATTTCAACGTACACCCAAGAGTTAATTATTTTCATTCATATATCACACCGTGTCGAAGGGGGGAAGAAAGCTCATTAGCATGGCGCGCTCAATTCATCTTTGTTTCAGGCCGAGGTGTACATTGGTATATGAAACATAGCAAAACGACTGTGTTTTGAGCCAAATTGCTCTGCGTCTCACCCCAATAGGTTATTCGAATGCAAAACATATTGAAAAACACACACATTTTACACAGAAAACGCTCGTTTTTGGCACATAAAAGGTAACCAGTCATTAGCTAAATGAGCTAAAAATATGCGCTTTGTCTAGAAATGATCGGAAACCCTTTTGGAAGAGATCTGTAAGTAAGATTTCTCAATTTCGATTTTTGAAATTTTCTATGATTCAAAACGTGCGCTAAACCTGCGATTTTTAGCGACAAACATAAACATTAAAAAACATTTTGAGATTAAGAGAGATGAACAATCATAAAAATTGCGGCCCTTTCAAAGGTTTTCAAAATTCAAAATTTCAATGTTCACAAATTTCATTTCTTTACAAATGATCTCCATGTTGTCATTATCAGTGTTTTCGTTCTCAGATGCTCAACAAATGATTTTTAGTGATCGAAAAGAGCCGAGATTCATTACCATTTAGTCGAAAAATAATTATCTTGAATTTATAACAACGCGATCCTTCAAGTTCGAGAATTGAAATCAAGGGCCAGGAACACGTTGGAGATCCAATAGTTCTAGAATGTGTTCATGATGGTGACAAGTATTGAGTACTATTAGTGATCGTTTTCAGGGAAGGCTAAATCATGAGCAGGAAGCGCTCGAAGTTGGCCATAATGAAGCCTAGAAATCGAATTTTTGGAAGTGCTGAAATTTCGTGTTCTTTCAACATGATCTAACTTCTTTGATTGAGAAATGTTATAAATTGGTTGAACTGATCGATTGCAATGATTAATCTGCGAGATGAGAAATTTTCAAATTTGACATCTCATGTGTTCGACCTTCGGAGCCATGCTGCGGAAAGGGGCCACCCTAAAAGTGCCGACTACTCATTTTTCCTATACAAGTATCGAGTTAAGCTTCCATAACCTGCAATAAAATTCACTTTGTTTCCGGCTCCCCGAGATGGTATGATTTTATTTGTACATGAAATTTCAGATTTTTCGTTCAATATTTTCGGAACTTGGCGTCCTACGGTTTCACTTTCATCATGAAAGTTGTTTATCTGATTTTCCGCATATTTTGAGCACAAAACCGCATCTCTAGCACATCTGGGAGCTGATATATGGTAGAGCCGGGTATGAAACCGGAAAATTCCTAAATGACGGTTCTGGGACCTGTGACCTAGAAATTTCAAGAAGTTGGCTCTTGTATATGCTACATCAATAATATGAACTAGAACAAAAAATAAAAGTTGGAAATTGTTCCCGGAGGTCGGTTTTTCCATCCACTGACTCATGATACCTGTGATATATTTGCCAGTAAAATATATAATAAATATATAATGTATCGATTGTCCTTGTATGAACAGTAATATACATTAATTTTAAACATTAATTTTAATCTTCTTAAGATCACTCTTTAAAACATCTGACATGAAACATTTAAATTGATTTGGAACGTCTAATTTGACATGGGACCTCTAAATTGAATTGGCCTCAAATGCCATTAGAAATGGAACCTCTAAATTGACGAACCTCTAAATTGACATGGAACCTCTAAATTTAAACGGTGCCTCAGCACCCTTTGGAACCTCTAATTTGACGAAGTATATTTTGGAACCTCTAAATTGACTTGGGACCTCTAATTTGACGAATCTCTAAATTGACATGGAACCTCTAAATTGACACGCGAAATTCAAGTTGAAAATAATGCTCTAAACTTACCAAATGGAACCTCTAAATTGATCGGACCTCTAAATTGATTTGGGAACCTCTAATTTGTATGGACCTCTAAATTGACATGGAACCTCTAAATTGATTTTAAACCCCAAAAATGGTTGGAACCTCTAATTTGATTTTTTCGGAACCTCTAAATTGATTTGGGACCTCTAATTTGACATGAACCTCTAATTTGATTTTTTTGGAACCTCTAATTTGATTTGGGACCTCTAAACTGAGACAGAGCCGAATGTTCCTGTAAACACCACTATATCTAATAATATAATTGTTAGGTTCCAGACTATGTACCTCGATTGCACCAGTTCGAGAAGCACCAGTTCAGCAACTGATTATTGATTAAGTCAATTAAAAATTATTTTTCACTGGAGTTATGCTATGTCCTCAACATGAAAGTTTCTCAAAATAATTTTCTGCGTTTTTTAAGCCCTTTGCCATCCCTGTAGCTCATCTGGGAGCTGAAATACAACATTTCCAGGAGGGACCAAAGCCGGAGAATTCCTAAACGACTCGTGATACAGTACATGCTAATCGCCTTGCCCATATGCGGCCGCGGTGGCCCGCGGATTCCGCGGATCGATTTTGCGGGAAGCATGCATTTTTTTCACCATTCGATTTTTTGATTTTCAAATTCTCCATAAAATTTCTCATCGGATGGACTATTCATTTTTATTTTAAAAAATACATAAATCGATATTTTGAATGCTGCAATGCCTCAACCTACCGTAATCTCAGTTGCGAAAGCGACTGACAAAGCGATATCGCAAACTGCGATTACGGTAGGTTGAAGCATTGTCGCATTCAAAATATCGATTTATATATATTTTTTTAAAAATATGAATGAATAGTCCATCCGATACGAAATTTTATGGAGAACTTGAAAATCAAAAAAAAATAATGAATATTGAAAAATTGCATGCTTCCTGCAAAATCGATATTTTGCGGGAAGCATGCAATTTTTCGCGGGCCGCCGCGGGCCGCATATGAGCAAGGCGATTAGCATGTACTGTACATGTGATACAATATTTATCTGTTGTCGCTTTTTGGGCGCAGATCAAGATGTGGGGTAAGAAAAGGTCGCTCTTATCATTTCAAATTTGGACATTTGTGAAGAAAGCTTGGAAGAAAGTATTCTACTTGGAAGAAAGTATTCTAAATTCGACTGTGTCATATTATAGATGTTCACTCGTGTTATTATTTTTTATACAAAAGCCCCAATATTATTAAGGAATCTAAACCAAGGAATAGAAAGCACGAAACACAAGCTCTCCTATCAGTGATCTTTGAGTTTTAGCTACAAAATTATCATAGCACATCAAATAGGTGTTCCTATTAAAAAAAACATTTAAAAATAATGGACTAGGATGCGCGAAAAATTATAAATTTTAAAATTATAAATTAAACTCCTGTGTGTCCTTTCTTTCAGTATCATCATGAAAATCACCGGAGATTGAAGCGAACAGTACTTTGAATCAATTATTTTTTTAAATTCTGCATAATAATCAAAAAGCAAAAGGTGTTAGAATCTCTGTGAATCTTAATCTGAACTTCATGAATATCCAGAAATCTGGAATCTTTAAAATATTTTAGACGATAATGGAAACCCCTGGACTCTATCAATGACTCGGGTTGACTCCGAATACGGAGACTAGAAACATAGTTCAAGGTGGTTGTAGTACCTATTTTTCATTATATTTTGATATCTACGAACTTGTTCTATGCAATCTGATTATAAATACGTGGAATGAAGAGAGCCCTTTGGCTCACTTCCGACGTCTCGAAGATGATCTTTCACTCACAATGCAATGACGACCACGGCCGCAGGCATTCTCCGGACGGGAACGACGTAGATCGTGAATAGAGGGCATAAATAAACCAGTACTCATGGCCGACATTTTTTAAAGAAATTGGTGAAAGAGAGAGATAGAGAGATAATGAGAATATTTAAACTAGGTCGATGGTCTACTACTTGTTGCTATCTGCCCTATGCGTTTTCATTTTGCTAATGCTGAAACAACGAATTCACCGGATATTCTACCGGCTCTAGGCCGATAATTTGTATTACGGTTCAAGATATGTAGTAATCATGCGCATTCTGAAGCATTGACACCGCAGTGAAAAGTTGAGGAGAAATTAAAATATGTAAAAAACTGCATTAAAATCAAAAATGGCCGTATAAGGTTCCACTGAGTCTTATGTTTCAGTATCAGTAAATGAGTCGCTGGTAAGGACTGCTAGCAGTAATGCAATCCTATCATTGCTTTGAAAAATATCATTTGTCGCTCCCTATGTTCGAACAGGTGGAACCGATGCACATATTGCATTATATTAAACAGTTTACTTGATGTATTAGGTTGTAACAAAAGTTTTGCCCGATTTCGACCATGAAGTTTGAAATATCCTAAAAGGCTTCGCTTGAAACGTCACGACCTAACTTTATAGCATATATTTGAGTAATACTTGTTCATTTTATTCACATCTTCGAATCACATCCCGCGTTCAGGGAATGCGAGAAAAACCGATTTCGCCAGAAGTGAAATATTCACGATGCACTCATATTTGTTTGTCACGCTCATATTCTAAGAGAAAACGTTATTGTAAAATCTCATATAGTGGAATGGCAAGCCCGTTGGATGTACTTTCTAAAACTATATTGCATCTAGTTGTTGCTTCAATGTATCACAATTTACAGATTATTCGCGAATAATCATTGATCATAGGATTGTTGATCTTGATTCAAGAATCAAATACTCTGGCTTCATCTTAAGTTCTTTTACATCTACTACCATAGGGGTTTATATCATAAAGGAATAGTGGAGCATTGTCTTTTCGGCTTCTAGAAAATTGATAATTTCTGAAATTTTGAATCATGGTCATCACAGCCAAAATATTGGAATTAGGTGTTCATAGTTCGAGTCGATCTCCTCAAAACGAAGCTATCCCCTGATTAGGCCAAGCCAATAAGCGATAGAGTAAGAGTTGCTTGTTCAGTTAACAATATAAAGTCTGAGCTTTCTTGTATGCTGGAAACATGACATTTATGGAAACATCAATTTCGACACTTTAATGTCAGTATCTGACTATGTAATATTGCACTTTTTAATAGAATCATTTTATGTCCACTCCAAAATAAATGTGAGCTTACCATGGAAGGTACTTAAAGTTTAAATGTATTTGAAATCGATAGACTTACGACTACGGCTATGCGGTGTAAGGAACTGATTCCGACCAAGCCCTTTTTGACGAAAGATAAAAAATTAGTTTCTGTAACGCTTTTTGTGGTATTTAGATATTTCTTTATTATGCTTGCTCATCACACTTTCCAAATATACCTTGATATTTGCATTATCACGGTTGTCCGTAGAGTGCTGACCCCAAAAATATGTACTTCAGATATCAAAAGCAGTAACTTTAACTTTTGAAATGCGACCATGATATCAAATGATTTGGTTCATACTAATGTGTGATATAAAGAGTATCCAATCACTCAACGAATATAGGAAACAGTATGAAAAGATCTTGAGAATAAAATACGGTGTATGCTTAAAACGAAAATTGGAAAATCGGGCAAAACTTTTGTTACAACCTGATAGTTTTGTACGCCACCTGAACCCTCGTGGACACAATGCACTTCGATCCTCGCCTGAAGAGAATGTCCCATCCTCAATCGCGCTTCAGCTGATGATATAGATCAGCGTTATCGCCTAAAACATTTTTAAAGAGTCAAATTCACAGAGTTCACATCCAGACTCACAGAGACTTTTACTTTAGAATTTAACAAAAAGAATGGATTCAAATTACTGTTCGCTGAAATCTCCGGAGACTTTCATGATGATACTGAAACATAAGACTCACAGGAGTTTCATTTCATCATTTTTGCGCGTACTAGTCAAACATTAATCTAATGTAACAAATGCAAGCTCTCGCTACAATTGTAGCTGATAATTTACTATTTATTTCAAAATCAGAGGCTAATTGTGCAGACATTCTTCAAATGATGTGAAGTTTTTTTAGATAAGATACACGCCGATGATTGCTCTCAAGCACACCAGCCAGGAGATCATCTACTCGTGCAAGCACGAAGTACGAGGTCAAACTTTTTTTAAAAATTCTATATTGACTATTTTTCTCATATACTATAAACTTTAATTAATAGCAATTTATAAATAATACGGCATCACTAATAAGATGTATCCCCTCCGTTCCTCTTCTTCGTAACGAATAGAGCACACATGAAATGGCTGGAATCGCATGACTTGAATTATTTTTCACTCGATCCTCAAGAACTAGAGACTACCAGAGCCGACAATGAAATCGTCAATTCCGTTTTCTGCACTACCAAATGTAAAGCAAGCATTTCCCAGCCTGCCGCACTTTATTGACTTAATTTGATCATATTGTAACAGAGCTGCGCGGCAAGACCTTTTTTCGGCAAACCGGCAAACACATACATTCGGTAGTATAAGAGTTGGGGGGGGGATACAATTATTTGTGATTGCCTCTTCTATCCCTGCCAGGTTTGCTCAAAGAACATTCCTTTATCATTTGAATAAGTTCTGAGAGAGCGGACTCACTGGAGTTTCAGCATTGAAAATTTAGACTGTTTATCTATTGAATGCAAACTAGTTGAAAATTGGAAATGCTCATATCACGCCTCTCACCTAAGAATCGAACACACCTTGGCATTGAGACAAATTTCGAAATTGAGATAAATACATTTTCTGGGTCCACTTAACCCAACTAAGACCCCCCTGCACTAAATAGTGCCTGGGATCATTCTTCGCCGAGTTGCTGCACCGGTCGGACCGTACACCCCAACTTCGAAGCTTCCTTTCTACCCTTCAATGAAATCATATGGATAACTTTTCTTCGAGAGGTCCGGCTACTTTTTGATGCTCTATCACCCTATCTAGACAGTTTTTTTGATTTTTGATCGTAAAAACACTCCACATTCAACGAGGAATAAGTAGAAAACTGCTACAAAATCACCGGATTTTCTTGCACCATCAGATAGAGTTTGGTCAGACAATTCGAACAAGTACCTTGCGCTCGCATATCGAGGGGCCCGAGGGTGCGTTTTGCCCTTAAAACGCTTCGGAAGATTTGAAGTTATTTTTAATCAGCTAATCGACGTGCCATTCTGCTGTCTCGTAATTAATGTTGCGTTATGTTTCAGGTCCCATTGAAATTCATTGAATTCCCATTTAGGCAACGTATCAAAGTATTTCAATGGGGCATGAAACATAACGCAAAATTAATTACATTTGCTCGCGAGAGAGCTGAATGACACGTCGATTTGCTGATTTAAAAAAATTCAAATCTTCGCGAACCGTTTTAAGGGCAAAACGCACCCTCGGGCCCCTCGATATGCGATCTCAAGGTACTTGTTCGAATCGTCTGGCCAAGCTCTATCTGATGGTGCAAGAAAATCCGGTGATTTTGTAGCAGTTTTCAACTTATGCCTCGTTGAATGTAGAGTGTGTCTACGAAAAAAAATCGATGTTAATATGTTAATATGTTGTTAATATGTCGATATGTTAATATGTTAATCGATATGTTAATATGTTAATATGATATGTTAATATTTAATATGTTAATATGTTAATCGATATATATGTTAAAATGCTCGCTCGAAAAAGAAGATATTAAAATTATACTTCCGTGAGTTTATGTTTCAGAATCAGCATTTAAGTCGCTGGTGAAGCTTGGGCAGTGATAATTGTTCCGGGCTATCCTCAAAACCATCATATTAGCTAGCAATGACAATGACTGCTACTTGGGCGTATATTATCATTATATTAGGCTGATGCATAAGTTTTTTCCAATTTCGAAGGCTTAATTCAAAGTCTTCTAAAACGCGTCCTTCAAATACAATCAGTACTAATCCGTAGCATTATGAAGGGGTATATTTCACACTTATAATCATATGTTCGAATTGTGTTGTGCTTTTAAATAATTGGAGAAATCGATCGTTAACCGCGATCGAATTTTTCAATAAAATTTTGAAAGAGTTGGGCTCGCTGTTTCTTTTTTTGAAGATGTCCAGTCAATCAGGGAAAATTGACTGGACATCTTCAAATACATTATTGAGAAGCATCTTGAATGCTCTTTCAAATAAGTGGCTGAAAGCGGTAGCTAGCTTACTCTATCCCACGATTAGAGAATAGCAAAGGAGCCACGTAGAAAATAAATCACACTTGAGTTGGCACCTTTCCTGCCTTTTGTGCTATAGAGGCTGACTTTTGTATAGGGGCGCTTTAATCTTACTTTATGGGGCAACTTTGCCATTGAAGTTTGAGACCTCGCGTAATCCCCTTTTCAAAAATGAGAGTTATCGAAAAATCCGAATATTGACCTCAACGAACAAAATTTTGACTTTTAGTGGTTATTTTTGGAGTACCATTTCTGAATGCTCAGAAATCCCATGACTATGTGAAGCTAATACGGGATAGTTCGAGGGTAGCTGATGCAGATAAACACAAAAATGCGGGACCACCATCTATCATCTAATCAGTAAGCTTTGAAATACACTGATTTCGATGTGTAAATTTCGTCATATTAGTGTTGATGACTGCAGCTTGTGATTGTAAGGATGAAAGCATACCATAAAGCAAATATAAGCTCATAAAGTAGGAGGCTTTATGACGGGTTTGGTTTCGATAGGCCAATGTGTTCGGATGCGCAATAAACGAAACACATTTTGGTCATGGCGAACTGAACACGTCTCTGAAATTTGCACCTTATTTGAACAGGACTTTTGTGCCAAATCCGAATCACATGTGTTATTGTTATGTACGTTCATCACACTTCACGGTAGTGTTGATTATTTTGCCCAATCACGACTCACTGGAAAGATATAATCTGAGAAAGTCGCAGCTACATTCGTAGCCTTTGACTTCACACTATGACCACTAAGCGCTCTCAATAGGTCTGGACTAAAGTGCGCTCAAGAGAGCATCCATGCACTAATAATATATAAAGATCAAAATTATAATCAATTAGAACCAAAGACCAGAATAAGTGAAACAATTAAAAGAAAAAATTGGAAAAAACTTATGCATCAGCCTAATAATTTGCCAACCACGAGCAAAGTTTATGGCTTTGTTATCCGAGGAGAGAACACGCTGTCATTTAAAAAGTCAAAAAAAGATCAATCGACCAGAAAGATTTGTGCGACACCCTGGCCTTATTATCACTTGCGCTATGATGAAAGGTTGTGCGTGAACTAAAGGGAATTATCTCACCAGAACAACATATCCATTTCTGGGCCAACGGAACGGATAGTATGGGATGGCGTAGATAGTGCGGAGGACTTCCGCAATTTACGGAGATTCAATCGATTATCTCAATTAAGTATTCGCACAATTTTGCCGGAAAGAGGAAATTGAAATGTATAGTAAAGTATGTACCAAACTCCCAAACCTCGATGCCGTGACGATCTCAGGATGACTGTCGTGGGCGCAGCTTATGTAGAATATAGCCCCACACTCACTCGATCATTATTGCTTTTTCGTGTTTTAACAATTATTTAAAAATAATTGTGATCTGATTGAGGAAACTAAAAATGGACTAAAAACTAAAAAAAAAATTTTCGATAGCTACGTCCAGATCATTGTTTACAACAGTGCCCGATACCTTTTGATCGATGTGAAGCGCAGAATTCACAACAGCTTCGTTCCATACTATGTCTTCATGTCTTCAAGTCAAGTCAAGTCTTCAAGACAGCTGATGTACCTTCGGACACGAGAACTGGGAAAAGGGAACGTCCATTTACAGCACGGTTAACATTATTTATTTTGTATTTTGGAATTTAAAAAAAAATGTGTTACTATAGATACAGTTCACAAAGCTTTTATAAAATATACTTGACCCATGAAAAATGTGGTTTTAAAGGGGGTGCTCCGGGGAATGTTCAGTCACCCATAGTGACCGTGCGGATATTGTAGAGGTCACTAACCCGATCAGAAATCAGTTCATCCGAAGTTCCACAGATGACTCTGAGGCTATTTACAGACGCGCAAAGTTCATTGATAGCGCAGGGACGTGACTGATCTTTTTATGTTTCATTTGCTCTACTTCATATTCGCCTCTTTATCTGGTTAAATTCGCTACAGTCTCCCATTGAGAGCGCAGAATTTTCGTGGTGGGACTCCCTAACACTCATTCCCCGGAGCACTCCTTTAAAATAGTGAAATTTGTTCACTAATCAAATTAATTTTTAATCGTTTGAGAATTTTTCTAGCTGAACATTTGACCGTGTTGCATCAGCTGTCTTGAAGACTTGACAAGACTTGAAAACTTGAAGAGGTATTATCCCGATCTGTCAATTTCATTTCGCAAATGAAAGTTTGAGAGGAAAAATCCAGGATAAATTAATTTGTAATGTGTTTCATTGGAAAAGGTGTTCTCGGAAATTTCATTGAAACCAATGTTTTTTTCCAATGAAACAAATTACAAATTAATTTATCCTGGATTTTTCCTCTCAAACTTTCATTTACGAAATGAAATTGACAGATCTATGACGATGTTCATCTCATGTATGCTTATTTTTATTCATTTGCCTACAAAGTGCAATGTGAAGCAAGTGCGCGAGTTCTAGTGAAAAGAGAATTACAATCCAGGAATAGTGGGAAATTCGTGAGAAATCTAGAGGAGCGCCTACGCTAATAAGCAGGTGTTTTGAGATCAAAGATAAAATACTATAATGATTGCTTAAATTCTCTGTTCTCCCAGATTCGTAAACAAATCTGAATAGGCTGTAAAGCAATACCAGTAACCGTCTTTGCTGGCCTGCGAAAACAATCGGCGTTCAATAAAACTTTGACATTATTGCGAACAGACAAAATAATAGTCGCGTGTCTCCAGTAGGTGCGGACTGTCGCGAGCCACGACTAGCGCGTGGGAGAATCGCGCGCGCCAGATGAGTTACTTGCCTGAGTCCATGTGCCTGAAATGAGAGAAGAATGCTGTAGTTAGGTACTGTATGTCCAGGATACGGTAGTCCATATGCTGCACCCAAGGTAGACTTGTCACGAGGTTCCATTCCGAGAATCGCAACTAGTCATTTTCGGGGAATGGCGCAAACACAAAGTCTCACACGGCAGGGCTACAATTTTACTTGGCCGAAATGTTTTCATGTGAGTTTTCGTTGTTATTCCGTGAATTGTACCTGGACTGAGATCCTACTGTTTTCAGGTTGTTATGAAATCAGTGAGACAGCAATTCACATAGTGAGATGAGCGCGCCTGGAAACTGAGTGAATTAATTTTATCGAAACGGGATCTGCCGTCAATCAAAACCTAGTATTGCATTAGTATTATCAGGCCTCGCTGCAACATTTAATCACTGGGCCGTCAATGAGATCCTGCTGTTTATCAGAAATCGGTGAGACAGCACGAAACCCATTCCGATTTTGTTTCATTTTTGGCCCGCAGATGAAGTCTATCAAAAAGCACCATTTCGTTCGTCTTATCAGGACTTGCTGAAACATCAATTCGATGGGTAGTCAATTTGAATCGGAATTTATTTATGTATTTAGACAGAGCAAACCACGAGCCATCAAACACTCCTGTTATCATATCTCCTAAGTCCTCGATGAGACTCAGAAGCGTCTGGCCATAAAAAATGGTTCGTGGATTTTCTCAAACAACATTTGATCCGAGGGTAATCATGAGTAACGGGTTCAGACAAAAGTCAGCATTAATAAATCAAACTGCAATTACGTAAATCAGGCTGTTATCTCATTACCACACTCAACATCGGCAATCATTCGTCTCAGGGTCTATTGCATCAGATTAAAGTCGAGACGAAGGAGGAGAATGCGAAACTGAGCATGGGATATTCGCGAGTATAATTTCTTCAACTATGTCCACCTATATTGACTTGGCATTTTCGAGAATCATCTCATTTTAGATAGCAGTGATGAATGAGAAGTCGCTGCAGCTACATCCCTTCTGAAAGAGACTAGGGAACAACTTTTACTGCAGACTTCGACAGTAGCGTGTATGTAAATTTACAGTTGATAATCTCCTCACGGAAAGGGAGCAGACTCAGAGAATTTTATGAAAAGTAAGGATCATACTCGAACAAGGTTAATATTTTTATTACTTGCTCTTTGTACCCTAATACAGATACGTTTTAATGATTACTCGATATTTGGCCGAAACATTAATGTTGTAAATATTGGGGTGTCCGAAAGTTTTTAGAATTTTTTTGCGGAGGAACGTAAACTCCGATGTATCGATTGTTCATCCCAGATATCAACACTGTTGAATAGAGTAACCATTGCCCAATAACAAGGGCCACGGGATTTGCATCAAGTGAATCTCCTCTGTTTTAAACACAAGTTTATGTAATGGATACTCTAATGACCCCACAATCTCGTTTTTTTTTTTGACATTAATATTTTTCCTGCACAGGGCCACGATTGTTTTACACCGCTAACTAACTATTTTGAAATAGACGTGCCCAAAAATATTTTAGAGTTGCTTCACTAGTGCCTTTGAATTGTATTTTGTGAACGCTCGAATTAATGGGAAAAGATGTTTCCTAGGGCGATCAAATCAAACGATAATTTGACTATGCGCTAATTGGAGATATTTAATGGTACTACATATTGCATTCAAAATAAACATTTTTCAAGCTTGGAGGGAAATATTATAGCAAATATTTGTTTGATCATGCAATTTCATCGAAAAAAGTTGAATGTACGGTTCAGGTTTTTGTTGGTATTTTTTAATTTTAAAGATAAAGCAGTGATCCGATTTTTTTCTCATTCAGTATAAATATAAAGTACATCTACACTATAAAAATGACATATACACTATAAAAATGCGAACATACTATGATGATTTCTGTAAGAGGAAGCCGTACAGAAATGTGAACAAATTGATGAAAACGTGATTATGGGTCATTAGAGTATCCATTTCATAGTATCCATTGGTTACTCTATTCAATAGTGCTGACCTCTGGGATGGGCAATCGATACAGCGGAGTTTACGTTCCTCCGAAATAAAATTCTAAAAACTTTCCGGACACTCCAATAATATCCAATAAATACAATGGAAAAAAGGACGTAAATCCCATATATAGCAAGGTTGAAACATAGATGTTACAGCACTAGAGTGAAATAGGTGCATCAGCAGCTCTTATGTAGCCTCAATGAGAAAGCGATGTAAACGTTTGACAAAAGGTGCGATGATCATACTCTAAGCGACCTATTAGAAGGTACTGTAACGACATTGGTCGCGAATTATCAAACCGTAATATTCAGTGATTTTTTTTCAAACGTCAAAGACGGTACCATCAAACGCTTCCCAGCTTCCTGCCATATACGAGCTCTATGTCACTTAATACCACCTGGTCAGTGAATATGTTTCTCTATTTTTGAAAATGCGTTTTGCTGCGGCAAAAAATTTAAACATCTCATAACACAACTAGCAAAATCGCTAAACAAAAGATTGTAAGAACATTGATCCGATGTAGATCAATGAATCATGCGCATATTTTGCACCAAATATCCACCCTTTCCACTCATTGCTGCATCCATTCTCGTATAGCAACGTAGTAACGAATTAATATTCGTTATACAAACGCTACTATTCTCAATACGCATCATTCTTCCTATGCTAGAGGGAGCGAACGGCGTTCTGATAATGTTATTTCCAAAAATCAGGGAGAACGATTGAAAGACTGCTAAGCGTAGTCGTATTATCCGTGTTTGAGACCACGAACTGCGCCATCGCGAAGTACGGGGCGACGACCAAATCAAGCCATTCCTATTCGAAATTCATTTTGAACCAATATTCGCTGAGCTTCGTTCACACCACACATATCAATGAAAGGGATTGTCCGCTGCCACGAAGGAAGGCTGAGCAGAAATTAGCGATTTATTTATTTGGCTCATCGTATTCAGAGCATATATAGAGTTTAATTTATTCACAATTTGGATAGATTAATTTTGCCCGCTCCACTAGACGACCTATTGTGCAGGACCTCATGACATTACCTTTGTAGTCCTTCTGGACCTCGAAATTGCCTGTTCACAATTTTGGTGAAACACGCACTCAGCAAATAGTTTTCATAACAATTTTTCTAGAAAGTAGCGTCTGAAAATTCAATAAATGTTCTCTCGTGAATTATGTTCTTTTTTCTGACCTTATTATTAGGCTGATGCATAAGTTTTTTCCAATTTCGGAGGCGTAATTCAAAGACTCCTAAAAAGCGTACTTCAACTCCAATCAGTACTAATCCGTAGCATTATGTAGGGGTATAGTTCACACTTATAATCATATGTTCGAATTGTGCCGTGCTTTTAAATCATTGGAGAAATCGATCATTAACAATGATCGAATTTTTCAATAAAATTTTGAAAGAGTTGAGCTCGCTGTTTCTTTGCAGGGAAAATTGACTGGACATCTTCAAATACATTATTGAGAAGCATCTTGAATGCTCTTTCAAATAAGTGGCTGAAATCGGTGCTAGCTTACTCTATCCCACGATTAGAGAATAGCAAATGAGCCACGTAGACAAGAAATCACACTTGAGTTGGCACCTTTCCTGCCTTTTCTGTTTTAGAGACTGACTTTTGTATAGGGGCGCCTTTAATCTTACTTTATGGGGTAACTTTACCATTCGTGAAATTTGAGATCTCGCGTCATCCTCTTTTCGAAAATAAGAGTTATCGAAAAATCCGAATCTTGTCATCAACGAACACATTTTTGACTTTCAGTTGTTATTTTTGGACTATCATTTCTGAATTCTCAGGAATCCCATGACTATGTGAACCTAATGATGAATAGTTCGAGAGTGGCTGATGCAGATAAACATAAAAATGCGGGACCACCATCTATCATCTAATCAGGAAGCTTTGAAATACACTGATTTCGATGTGTACATTTCGCCATATTAGTGTTGATGACTGCAGCTTCTGATTGAAATGATGAAAGCCCACCATAAAGCAAGTATAAGCTCCTCATGTAGAAAGCTTCATGATGAAATCGGTTTGGTTTCGATATGCCAAATTGTGCGAATGCGCAGGAAACGAAACACATTTTGGTCATGGTGAACTGAACCGGACTCTGAAATTTGCACCTTATATGAACAGGTCTTTTGTGCCAAATCCGAATTACATGCCTTATTGTGATCTACGTTCATCACACTTCACGATAGTGTTAATTATTTTGCCCAATCACGACTCACTGGAAAGATCTAATCTGAGAAAGTCGCAGCTACATTCGTAGCCACGGCTACTTTGACTTCACGCTATGACCACTAAGCGCTCTCAAGAGATCTAGACTAAAGTGCGCTAAAGAGAGCATCCATGCACTAATAATATATAAAGATCAAAATGATAATCAATTAGAACCAAAGGCCAGAATAAGTGATACAATTAAAAGTAAAAATTTGGAAAAACTTATGCATCAGCCTAATACATCAATGTCATATGCTAATAGATTATTGGATAAATAGTGAATTGTTAGCTAGTTCTAATACATCGCCACTGGCACTGCTCCCAGAAGTGAGTTTAGTAACTGCTGAAGGAAGAACTGTGATGTTTAAGAAATGTGATCAGCATTGTGCCGCAAGAGTACCACACTGTATTACGCGCCTGGCATTGCATGGACAAACCCGAAAAACGCACTTAATGCTTTAATTTTGCATGAAACCTGAATGAATTGATCATTTCCGTGCATCGTCAATGATTAGGAATATATGTGTTGCAGATACACTATGAAATGGTAACGCTGTTTTAAAATTAGTTCACAAAAATCGAAGTAAGATTAAATTCCGAGCAAGAGCAAATTCGACGCTTTTTGAATTTGAGAAAGAGCGCGAAATGCGCTTTTGCTTTTGAACGCAGCTTAATACTGTGACCAATCAGCCAACGGTACCTCAATTAATAATCTCAGCGCGGGTATGGACTGAAGCGTTTTCCATTGTTTTGAGTTCTAAATTCTTTTATAACCACGATTATTTGAGCTTCAACAGTGTTCTTTAGCATGGCAAATACGCTGCCCGCAATAAGAGTTGCACTGTTTGTTACAGAATAAAAAAACAAATTTTTCAAATGGCATCTTATTTTTCCCTGATAATCCGCAGATTCGATGCTACGAAAATGTATCAAAAGTAGGGCTTACATAAGTGCATCAATGTATTGTACGAGTCAAATTTTAAAAAAAAGCTCTTTCGTACCCACCCCCCCCCCCCCCCCATTCCGTGCCTTGCAGTGATTTGCTCCATATCTGCATTCCTGTAAACTCCCAATTCCTCTTCAATCACTTCTTCTTCCCCTCTTCGCATGCCTCCCCTCCGCACTTCGAATGAACGAACCGAGCCGCGACTAAAACACTGTAGGATATTGGACAACTCGCGTTTCACTTGAGTCTCAAGGGCTCGAGACAATCAGGTCACAACAATATGATCGCCATATCACAACACGTCTCATCCAAAATATCCATCCCTTCAATACCTAATGCTTCTATAAATATTAATCTGACAATCAACATTAGACCTCATAGCTCGGATAATCTCAGGCTCTTGTCGACCATTCGTAGAAGAGTGTCCACAATAAATAAGTGGTTTATTATGGCCAATGATTCTAGAAAGATTCTGCTTTCTGACGCGCAGTCAATCAAAATAAGAACGACAGCTGTAACCTCAATTCAATTAGGCCACACAGATGTGAGATTGGAATTATATAACACACTATCTGAGATAATCGGAATAGACTTGGCACTGGCCGAAAATTCGAATTCCTGCTAACTTCACCAGTAGGTCGGCCTCCACGAGGGAAACCGACGAGCATCGGCAGAATGTCGATCCGCATCCGCGCGGGCGGGGCGCGGAATTTGAAAAATTAACTACGGTAGCCTCGAAATTTTAAAAGCGACTCCTATGACTGCGGCGGTAGGGGCGCTGCATCCCTTGACAAATTCTAAGACTTTTTTACTCCGCAGAGTTTTTCGATCAGATTCCATCTAACGCCTGAAATCGATAATTCCACTTTTAGTTCGTACATGAAAGCAGTTCCCCAGAAATTTTTCAAGAACTCCCGTAAATATTATTGGTGATCTAGCTTCTGCTTGACTCGATACATTCTCCCGTAGAACAGCGCGATTCAACAAGACGCGTAAGTTGGTCAACATGAATTTTGAATGAATTATGGTGTAATTTTTAGGTTACGGTATGCGAGTGCGAAGTTAGGGCGACATTTCCCAACAGGTGTTAAATGGTCTGAAAATCAATTTGAAGCTATCCTACACCAATTGGAAAAGTCGTCCAACTTTGTGCACTCACCTACAGTAACCCAAAAATTACACCATAATTCATTTTGACCAACTTACGCGCCTAGTTGAATCGCGCTGTTCTACGGGAGTAGGTGTCGATTCAAGCAGAAGCTAGATCACCAATAATATTTAGGGGAGTTCTTGAAAAATTTCTGGGGAACTGCTTTCATGTACGAAACAAAAGTGGAATTATCGATTTACGGCCTTAGATGGAATCTGATCGAAAAACTCTCCGAAGTAAAAAAGTCTTAGAATTTGTCAAGGAATGCAGCGCCCCTACCCCCGCAGTGATTGGAGTCGATATAAAAATTTCGAAGCTACCGTAGTTAATTTGTCGATATCCGCGCCCGCGACCGCGCGGATGCGGATCGCAATCTGGCGATGCTCGTCGATTTCCCTCGTGGAGGCCGACCAATTGGCGACGTCAGTAGGAATTATAATTATCGGCCAGTGCCAAGTCGCTTAAGAAATATGTTGATTCTCTCAGATAGTCTGTTATATATTTTTGTTGAGATTCTCTCCGTAATCATTGTCGAGAATTACAGGTGAGCCCAGACATAGATAGCACGAAACACAAACCCACTGAGCAGAATCCACATTTATTGTGATCTACGATTTCAACTGCCCTGTGAATTCTTGCAACAACCTCGTCATAACACACTGATATGAGCCACAATCGCAAAGATGACCACAATCCACAATCGCAAAGATGCATCATGCACATTCGAATTTAAAATATCGTTTGGTTAATTTTTCATTGGTTGTCCAAGCACTATTCAAATTACTAAACAATACGTATTCGCTGTTCCCCTGCTGCAGATTGCAGAAACAATCACGAAACGAGAGAGACGACCGCAACCTCCACATTGTAATTGTGACTGCTCCACTGATTGCCTGATATTTTCACAGCAGCACAGTAAAATTCCGAATCGTGCTAAACCACGAGAGACGCGTTGCACTACCTCTTCATAATACAATCAAAGAAGATTACATCAATATATGCTCAGGAATGGTCCTAATAAACTCACAATTGGCCACAGAGAGGATGGATTTCCTGCAGCTGCACTTCTACTGCATCAGTCGAGCATTTGTATGAAGGATTGTGAATCCTTATTTTACAGCTTCATCGATCCGTGGTAAACGCGGAAAAGCTCGCTCATTCGTGATAGGCAGTCCAGCGAGTTATCATTGCAAGCCAACTAGGCAATTTAGCATCACGCCAATATTTGATCAACCAATGTCTCTCGACTGGAGCAGTACTTCTGGGGAAGAGGCTATAAAATATAAATATACCCTCTCTGAAGAACAGTGAGGTCCTGCGTGAGTATTCGATCACCTGTTACTTACCCGTGATGCTTCACTGTCTTTTCGAATCGATATTTCACAGTCTTTTCGAAAACACACGGAAATCTGCATCTTTAGCATTTTCAAACAAGACGAGTAGTAATGCATTAAAATGCAAGTAAGTAATGTTGTAAACTCATTATCTCACTCACCTTGTAAACTCATTATCTCACTTATATTTCGCGGACCAGTATTTTTATTTTCGGACCAGTATATCTATTTCGGAGCACGCTTTTTTTACCTTAACTTTTATTCCAATACGAACCGAGCTGTAACTAGCGGAATGACATTGTAATGGTATTAGTAGACGCGCTGTAACCACAATTTCACAGGTCCAGAGAGACTGAAAAAAACTGTCGAATAATTTTTCGCGCCCCATTTCTATAAAATGTTACAGGTATCATAAAACATTAAATCATCACTTCAGAAAACTGCTTTCGCAAGAATAGTAAACATACCGCCAACCACTGTTTAGGACAGAATGACGACGGCATGGGTTACAGGTGTTAACCAGAAATAGAGAGATCAATGTAAAAACGAAAAATCTTAATTCTGACACTTTTTAGGCTCTACGGTAGAAAAAATATCAAATAAGTTTCAGCATAAGTTTTCTTGCATAAGTTTCACAATAATTATTTTCTAGCAATATGAGAGATTTTCCACAAACCGATTCATGGGTTCATAATAGGGCACAGTGAGAGAGCGAAATGAAACAGTAAATCTATCTGCCACGCAAATGAGGTTTCTTCCCTATTTGACACGCTTTGCGAGACTCGTCTCTCGTCGAGAGCTCTCGCGAAACATTCAAATTAGTTCTCTCGACGAGAGTCGCGAAACGCTCGTTCATTTCTTCTTCGCGATAAGTCGAGAGCGGCCAATACTCGAAAGAATCGAGATATGTTTCAAACGGAAATGGTAAATCGTTCTCGCTTTCGCGAAACAAGAGCTCTCGCGAGAGCTCTCGCCTCTTGATTGAGAGGCAAAAAGAGACTGACCAGCCTCTCGCTCGAATAGACCGAAGCAAGAGTGAATGAGAGTTTCGTGAAAAATCTCTCATTTAGCAAAGCGTAATTGTGATCTCCGATTTCAACTGCGCTGTGGATTCTTGCAACACCCTCATCATAACACACTAATATGAGGCACGGCCACAAACATGCATGCTAGTCATTCAAATAAAGAAATATCTTTGGGTTGTTCAAGCATTATTCGAATTGCTAACCAACCCTTATTCGCTGCCCCTCTGCTGCATGTTGCAGAAACAATGCTGTCAATCACGAAACGAGAGAGACGACAGCCGACTTCAATTTGTAATCTCGATTGCTCCCCTGATTGCCTGAGAGACACACTGCAGCATACCAAGTTAAGAGAGTGATCATTGCCGACTGTAATTTTTTCACTGTTTTATTGTCCAGGATTACCTGAGCACATGATATTTGCACAGGAGCACAGTAAACTCCGAATCGTGCTCACCCACAAGATACGCGTTGCACTACCTCTTCGTAATAGAATTAAAGAAGAGTGCATCAATATGTGCTCAGGAATGATCCTAATAAACTCACAATTGGCCACGGAGAGGATGGATTTCCTGCAGCTGTACGTCTACTGCAGCAGTCGCATTCACTGAGTATTTAATATGCACGTTCAGAAGAGAATGAGAGCGGATAGACTACAATCCACAACAAATATATTTGCATTTTGTTTTAAAAATCAGAACAAAACACGCGTGAGTTTAAGTTTAAGATCATCTTGGAAAGCAATAGAGAACGTTGTATCATGTATGGATCGAGCAATTAATATTGATAACCGGGATGTAAATGGAACTTCGTTCCATTCCTAGTCCTCGTGTCCGAAGGTAGGCAGAAAAAAAAACATTGATCACGGCGGAGATCTAAACATCCTGAAATTGAGTTATCACTTATCTCCAATCTTTTTCCTAAATCTCCTCTAGAAAAGTTTTTGCCATGGAGATTGTATGTTTCAACGTTCCTTACGGTTAGTTGATCGCGTTTTCCAAC
>BTRK01000051.1:0-28680 GCA_036245805.1 Pristionchus mayeri
GTTGAAGGACTTGACCTTCTAGGTTGAGTTTGAAGCGAGTTATGATGAAAAAAACGAGATATTGCGTAGTAATGATGCAATATGAGGTCATGATGAAGCAATCATTATCGATTTTGATAGAGCTCGCCGAGAGGGTTCGTTTGGTGAAGGACTTGACCTTCTAGGTTGAGTTTGAAGCGAGTTATGATGAAAAAACGAGATATTGCGTAGTGATGATGCAATATGAGGTCATGATTAATGCAATCATTATCGATTTTGATAGAGCTCGCCGAGAGGGTTCGTTTGGTGAAGGACTTGACCTTCTAGGTTGAGTTTGAAGCGAGTTATGATGAAAAAAACGAGATATTGCGTAGTAATGATGCAATATGAGGTCATGATGAAGCAATCATTATCGATTTTGATAGAGCTCGCCGAGAGGGTTCGTTTGGTGAAGGACTTGACCTTCTAGGTTGAGTTTGAAGCGAGTTATGATGAAAAAACGAGATATTGCGTAGTGATGATGCAATATGACGTCATGATGACGCAATCATTATCGATTTTGATAGAGCTCGCCGAGAGGGTTCGTTTGGTGAAGGACTTGACCTTCTAGGTTGAGTTTGAAGCGAGTTATGATGAAAAAAACGAGATATTGCGTAGTGATGATGCAATATGAGGTCATGATGACGCAATCATTATCGATTTTGATAGAGCTCGCCGAGAGGGTTCGTTTGGTGAAGGACTTGACCTTCTAGGTTGAGTTTGAAGCGAGTTATGATGAAAAAAACGAGATATTGCGTAGTAATGATGCAATATGAGGTCATGATGACGCAATCATTATCGATTTTGATAGAGCTCGCCGAGAGGGTTCGTTTGGTGAAGGACTTGACCTTCTAGGTTGAGTTTGAAGCGAGTTATGATGAAAAAAACGAGATATTGCGTAGTAATGATGCAATATGAGGTCATGATTAATGCAATCATTATCGATTTTGATAGAGCTCGCCGAGAGGGTTCGTTGGTGAAGGACTTGACCTTCTAAGTTGAGTTTGAAGCGAGTTATGATGAAAAAAACGAGATATTGCGTAGTGATGATGCAATATGACGTCATGATGACGCAATCATTATCGATTTTAATAGAGCTCGCCGAGAGGGTTCGTTTGGTGAAGGACTTGACCTTCTAGGTTGAGTTTGAAGCGAGTTATGATGAAAAAACGAGATATTGCGTAGTGATGGTGCAATATGACGTCATGATGACGCAATCATTATCGATTTTGATAGAGCTCGCCGAGAGGGTTCGTTTGGTGAAGGACTTGACCTTCTAGGTTGAGTTTGAAGCGAGTTATGATGAAAAAACGAGATATTGCGTAGTGATGATGCAATATGAGGTCATGATTAATGCAATCATTATCGATTTTGATAGAGCTCGCCGAGAGGGTTCGTTTGGTGAAGGACTTGACCTTCTAGGTTGAGTTTGAAGCGAGTTATGATGAAAAAAACGAGATATTGCGTAGTAATGATGCAATATGAGGTCATGATGAAGCAATCATTATCGATTTTGATAGAGCTCGCCGAGAGGGTTCGTTTGGTGAAGGACTTGACCTTCTAGGTTGAGTTTGAAGCGAGTTATGATGAAAAAAACGAGATATTGCGTAGTGATGATGCAATATGACGTCATGATGACGCAATCATTATCGATTTTGATAGAGCTCGCCGAGAGGGTTCGTTTGGTGAAGGACTTGACCTTCTAGGTTGAGTTTGAAGCGAGTTATGATGAAAAAAACGAGATATTGCGTAGTGATGATGCAATATGAGGTCATGATGACGCAATCATTATCGATTTTGATAGAGCTCGCCGAGAGGGTTCGTTTGGTGAAGGACTTGACCTTCTAGGTTGAGTTTGAAGCGAGTTATGATGAAAAAACGAGATATTGCGTAGTGATGATGCAATATGAGGTCATGATTAATGCAATCATTATCGATTTTGATAGAGCTCGCCGAGAGGGTTCGTTTGGTGAAGGACTTGACCTTCTAGGTTGAGTTTGAAGCGAGTTATGATGAAAAAACGAGATATTGCGTAGTGATGATGCAATATGAGGTCATGATTAATGCAATCATTATCGATTTTGATAGAGCTCGCCGAGAGGGTTCGTTTGGTGAAGGACTTGACCTTCTAGGTTGAGTTTGAAGCGAGTTATGATGAAAAAAACGAGATATTGCGTAGTAATGATGCAATATGAGGTCATGATGACGCAATCATTATCGATTTTGATAGAGCTCGCCGAGAGGGTTCGTTTGGTGAAGGACTTGACCTTCTAGGTTGAGTTTGAAGCGAGTTATGATGAAAAAAACGAGATATTGCGTAGTAATGATGCAATATGAGGTCATGATTAATGCAATCATTATCGATTTTGATAGAGCTCGCCGAGAGGGTTCGTTTGGTGAAGGACTTGACCTTCTAAGTTGAGTTTGAAGCGAGTTATGATGAAAAAAACGAGATATTGCGTAGTGATGATGCAATATGACGTCATGATGACGCAATCATTATCGATTTTAATAGAGCTCGCCGAGAGGGTTCGTTTGGTGAAGGACTTGACCTTCTAGGTTGAGTTTGAAGCGAGTTATGATGAAAAAACGAGATATTGCGTAGTGATGGTGCAATATGACGTCATGATGACGCAATCATTATCGATTTTGATAGAGCTCGCCGAGAGGGTTCGTTTGGTGAAGGACTTGACCTTCTAGGTTGAGTTTGAAGCGAGTTATGATGAAAAAACGAGATATTGCGTAGTGATGATGCAATATGAGGTCATGATTAATGCAATCATTATCGATTTTGATAGAGCTCGCCGAGAGGGTTCGTTTGGTGAAGGACTTGACCTTCTAGGTTGAGTTTGAAGCGAGTTATGATGAAAAAAACGAGATATTGCGTAGTAATGATGCAATATGAGGTCATGATGAAGCAATCATTATCGATTTTGATAGAGCTCGCCGAGAGGGTTCGTTTGGTGAAGGACTTGACCTTCTAGGTTGAGTTTGAAGCGAGTTATGATGAAAAAAACGAGATATTGCGTAGTGATGATGCAATATGAGGTCATGATTAATGCAATCATTATCGATTTTGATAGAGCTCGCCGAGAGGGTTCGTTTGGTGAAGGACTTGACCTTCTAGGTTGAGTTTGAAGCGAGTTATGATGAAAAAAACGAGATATTGCGTAGTAATGATGCAATATGAGGTCATGATGAAGCAATCATTATCGATTTTGATAGAGCTCGCCGAGAGGGTTCGTTTGGTGAAGGACTTGACCTTCTAGGTTGAGTTTGAAGCGAGTTATGATGAAAAAAACGAGATATTGCGTAGTGATGATGCAATATGACGTCATGATGACGCAATCATTATCGATTTTGATAGAGCTCGCCGAGAGGGTTCGTTTGGTGAAGGACTTGACCTTCTAGGTTGAGTTTGAAGCGAGTTATGATGAAAAAAACGAGATATTGCGTAGTGATGATGCAATATGAGGTCATGATGACGCAATCATTATCGATTTTGATAGAGCTCGCCGAGAGGGTTCGTTTGGTGAAGGACTTGACCTTCTAGGTTGAGTTTGAAGCGAGTTATGATGAAAAAAACGAGATATTGCGTAGTAATGATGCAATATGAGGTCATGATGACGCAATCATTATCGATTTTGATAGAGCTCGCCGAGAGGGTTCGTTTGGTGAAGGACTTGACCTTCTAGGTTGAGTTTGAAGCGAGTTATGATGAAAAAAACGAGATATTGCGTAGTAATGATGCAATATGAGGTCATGATTAATGCAATCATTATCGATTTTGATAGAGCTCGCCGAGAGGGTTCGTTTGGTGAAGGACTTGACCTTCTAAGTTGAGTTTGAAGCGAGTTATGATGAAAAAAACGAGATATTGCGTAGTGATGATGCAATATGACGTCATGATGACGCAATCATTATCGATTTTAATAGAGCTCGCCGAGAGGGTTCGTTTGGTGAAGGACTTGACCTTCTAGGTTGAGTTTGAAGCGAGTTATGATGAAAAAACGAGATATTGCGTAGTGATGGTGCAATATGACGTCATGATGACGCAATCATTATCGATTTTGATAGAGCTCGCCGAGAGGGTTCGTTTGGTGAAGGACTTGACCTTCTAGGTTGAGTTTGAAGCGAGTTATGATGAAAAAACGAGATATTGCGTAGTGATGATGCAATATGAGGTCATGATTAATGCAATCATTATCGATTTTGATAGAGCTCGCCGAGAGGGTTCGTTTGGTGAAGGACTTGACCTTCTAGGTTGAGTTTGAAGCGAGTTATGATGAAAAAAACGAGATATTGCGTAGTAATGATGCAATATGAGGTCATGATGAAGCAATCATTATCGATTTTGATAGAGCTCGCCGAGAGGGTTCGTTTGGTGAAGGACTTGACCTTCTAGGTTGAGTTTGAAGCGAGTTATGATGAAAAAAACGAGATATTGCGTAGTGATGATGCAATATGACGTCATGATGACGCAATCATTATCGATTTTGATAGAGCTCGCCGAGAGGGTTCGTTTGGTGAAGGACTTGACCTTCTAGGTTGAGTTTGAAGCGAGTTATGATGAAAAAAACGAGATATTGCGTAGTGATGATGCAATATGAGGTCATGATGACGCAATCATTATCGATTTTGATAGAGCTCGCCGAGAGGGTTCGTTTGGTGAAGGACTTGACCTTCTAGGTTGAGTTTGAAGCGAGTTATGATGAAAAAACGAGATATTGCGTAGTGATGATGCAATATGAGGTCATGATTAATGCAATCATTATCGATTTTGATAGAGCTCGCCGAGAGGGTTCGTTTGGTGAAGGACTTGACCTTCTAGGTTGAGTTTGAAGCGAGTTATGATGAAAAAAACGAGATATTGCGTAGTAATGATGCAATATGAGGTCATGATGACGCAATCATTATCGATTTTGATAGAGCTCGCCGAGAGGGTTCGTTTGGTGAAGGACTTGACCTTCTAGGTTGAGTTTGAAGCGAGTTATGATGAAAAAAACGAGATATTGCGTAGTAATGATGCAATATGAGGTCATGATTAATGCAATCATTATCGATTTTGATAGAGCTCGCCGAGAGGGTTCGTTTGGTGAAGGACTTGACCTTCTAAGTTGAGTTTGAAGCGAGTTATGATGAAAAAAACGAGATATTGCGTAGTGATGATGCAATATGACGTCATGATGACGCAATCATTATCGATTTTAATAGAGCTCGCCGAGAGGGTTCGTTTGGTGAAGGACTTGACCTTCTAGGTTGAGTTTGAAGCGAGTTATGATGAAAAAACGAGATATTGCGTAGTGATGGTGCAATATGACGTCATGATGACGCAATCATTATCGATTTTGATAGAGCTCGCCGAGAGGGTTCGTTTGGTGAAGGACTTGACCTTCTAGGTTGAGTTTGAAGCGAGTTATGATGAAAAAACGAGATATTGCGTAGTGATGATGCAATATGACGTCATGATGACGCAATCATTATCGATTTGATAGAGCTCGCCGAGAGGGTTCGTTTGGTGAAGGACTTGACCTTCTAGGTTGAGTTTGAAGCGAGTTATGATGAAAAAAACGAGATATTGCGTAGTAATGGTGCAATATGAGGTCATGATGACGCAATCATTATCGATTTTGATAGAGCTCGCCGAGAGGGTTCGTTTGGTGAAGGACTTGACCTTCTAGGTTGAGTTTGAAGCGAGTTATGATGAAAAAAACGAGATATTGCGTAGTGATGATGCAATATGAGGTCATGATGACGCAATCATTATCGATTTTGATAGAGCTCGCCGAGAGGGTTCGTTTGGTGAAGGACTTGACCTTCTAGGTTGAGTTTGAAGCGAGTTATGATGAAAAAACGAGATATTGCGTAGTGATGATGCAATATGAGGTCATGATTAATGCAATCATTATCGATTTTGATAGAGCTCGCCGAGAGGGTTCGTTTGGTGAAGGACTTGACCTTCTAGGTTGAGTTTGAAGCGAGTTATGATGAAAAAAACGAGATATTGCGTAGTAATGATGCAATATGAGGTCATGATGAACAATCATTATCGATTTTGATAGAGCTCGCCGAGAGGGTTCGTTTGGTGAAGGACTTGACCTTCTAGGTTGAGTTTGAAGCGAGTTATGATGAAAAAAACGAGATATTGCGTAGTAATGATGCAATATGAGGTCATGATTAATGCAATCATTATCGATTTTGATAGAGCTCGCCGAGAGGGTTCGTTTGGTGAAGGACTTGACCTTCTAAGTTGAGTTTGAAGCGAGTTATGATGAAAAAAACGAGATATTGCGTAGTGATGATGCAATATGACGTCATGATGACGCAATCATTATCGATTTTAATAGAGCTCGCCGAGAGGGTTCGTTTGGTGAAGGACTTGACCTTCTAGGTTGAGTTTGAAGCGAGTTATGATGAAAAAACGAGATATTGCGTAGTGATGGTGCAATATGACGTCATGATGACGCAATCATTATCGATTTTGATAGAGCTCGCCGAGAGGGTTCGTTTGGTGAAGGACTTGACCTTCTAGGTTGAGTTTGAAGCGAGTTATGATGAAAAAACGAGATATTGCGTAGTGATGGTGCAATATGACGTCATGATGACGCAATCATTATCGATTTTGATAGAGCTCGCCGAGAGGGTTCGTTTGGTGAAGGACTTGACCTTCTAGGTTGAGTTTGAAGCGAGTTATGATGAAAAAAACGAGATATTGCGTAGTGATGATGCAATATGACGTCATGATGACGCAATCATTATCGATTTGATAGAGCTCGCCGAGAGGGTTCGTTTGGTGAAGGACTTGACCTTCTAGGTTGAGTTTGAAGCGAGTTATGATGAAAAAAACGAGATATTGCGTAGTAATGGTGCAATATGAGGTCATGATGACGCAATCATTATCGATTTGATAGAGCTCGCCGAGAGGGTTCGTTTGGTGAAGGACTTGACCTTCTAGGTTGAGTTTGAAGCGAGTTATGATGAAAAAAACGAGATATTGCGTAGTGATGATGCAATATGAGGTCATGATGACGCAATCATTATCGATTTTGATAGAGCTCGCCGAGAGGGTTCGTTTGGTGAAGGACTTGACCTTCTAGGTTGAGTTTGAAGCGAGTTATGATGAAAAAACGAGATATTGCGTAGTGATGATGCAATATGAGGTCATGATTAATGCAATCATTATCGATTTTGATAGAGCTCGCCGAGAGGGTTCGTTTGGTGAAGGACTTGACCTTCTAGGTTGAGTTTGAAGCGAGTTATGATGAAAAAAACGAGATATTGCGTAGTAATGATGCAATATGAGGTCATGATGACGCAATCATTATCGATTTTGATAGAGCTCGCCGAGAGGGTTCGTTTGGTGAAGGACTTGACCTTCTAGGTTGAGTTTGAAGCGAGTTATGATGAAAAAAACGAGATATTGCGTAGTAATGATGCAATATGAGGTCATGATTAATGCAATCATTATCGATTTTGATAGAGCTCGCCGAGAGGGTTCGTTTGGTGAAGGACTTGACCTTCTAAGGTTGAGTTTGAAGCGAGTTATGATGAAAAAAACGAGATATTGCGTAGTGATGATGCAATATGACGTCATGATGACGCAATCATTATCGATTTTAATAGAGCTCGCCGAGAGGGTTCGTTTGGTGAAGGACTTGACCTTCTAGGTTGAGTTTGAAGCGAGTTATGATGAAAAAACGAGATATTGCGTAGTGATGGTGCAATATGACGTCATGATGACGCAATCATTATCGATTTTGATAGAGCTCGCCGAGAGGGTTCGTTTGGTGAAGGACTTGACCTTCTAGGTTGAGTTTGAAGCGAGTTATGATGAAAAAAACGAGATATTGCGTAGTGATGATGCAATATGACGTCATGATGACGCAATCATTATCGATTTGATAGAGCTCGCCGAGAGGGTTCGTTTGGTGAAGGACTTGACCTTCTAGGTTGAGTTTGAAGCGAGTTATGATGAAAAAAACGAGATATTGCGTAGTAATGGTGCAATATGAGGTCATGATGACGCAATCATTATCGATTTTGATAGAGCTCGCCGAGAGGGTTCGTTTGGTGAAGGACTTGACCTTCTAGGTTGAGTTTGAAGCGAGTTATGATGAAAAAAACGAGATATTGCGTAGTGATGATGCAATATGAGGTCATGATGACGCAATCATTATCGATTTTGATAGAGCTCGCCGAGAGGGTTCGTTTGGTGAAGGACTTGACCTTCTAGGTTGAGTTTGAAGCGAGTTATGATGAAAAAACGAGATATTGCGTAGTGATGATGCAATATGAGGTCATGATTAATGCAATCATTATCGATTTTGATAGAGCTCGCCGAGAGGGTTCGTTTGGTGAAGGACTTGACCTTCTAGGTTGAGTTTGAAGCGAGTTATGATGAAAAAAACGAGATATTGCGTAGTAATGATGCAATATGAGGTCATGATGACGCAATCATTATCGATTTTGATAGAGCTCGCCGAGAGGGTTCGTTTGGTGAAGGACTTGACCTTCTAGGTTGAGTTTGAAGCGAGTTATGATGAAAAAAACGAGATATTGCGTAGTAATGATGCAATATGAGGTCATGATTAATGCAATCATTATCGATTTTGATAGAGCTCGCCGAGAGGGTTCGTTTGGTGAAGGACTTGACCTTCTAAGTTGAGTTTGAAGCGAGTTATGATGAAAAAAACGAGATATTGCGTAGTGATGATGCAATATGACGTCATGATGACGCAATCATTATCGATTTTAATAGAGCTCGCCGAGAGGGTTCGTTTGGTGAAGGACTTGACCTTCTAGGTTGAGTTTGAAGCGAGTTATGATGAAAAAACGAGATATTGCGTAGTGATGGTGCAATATGACGTCATGATGACGCAATCATTATCGATTTTGATAGAGCTCGCCGAGAGGGTTCGTTTGGTGAAGGACTTGACCTTCTAGGTTGAGTTTGAAGCGAGTTATGATGAAAAAAACGAGATATTGCGTAGTGATGATGCAATATGACGTCATGATGACGCAATCATTATCGATTTGATAGAGCTCGCCGAGAGGGTTCGTTTGGTGAAGGACTTGACCTTCTAGGTTGAGTTTGAAGCGAGTTATGATGAAAAAAAACGAGATATTGCGTAGTAATGGTGCAATATGAGGTCATGATGACGCAATCATTATCGATTTTGATAGAGCTCGCCGAGAGGGTTCGTTTGGTGAAGGACTTGACCTTCTAGGTTGAGTTTGAAGCGAGTTATGATGAAAAAACGAGATATTGCGTAGTGATGATGCAATATGAGGTCATGATTAATGCAATCATTATCGATTTTGATAGAGCTCGCCGAGAGGGTTCGTTTGGTGAAGGACTTGACCTTCTAGGTTGAGTTTGAAGCGAGTTATGATGAAAAAAACGAGATATTGCGTAGTGATGATGCAATATGACGTCATGATGACGCAATCATTATCGATTTTAATAGAGCTCGCCGAGAGGGTTCGTTTGGTGAAGGACTTGACCTTCTAGGTTGAGTTTGAAGCGAGTTATGATGAAAAAAACGAGATATTGCGTAGTGATGATGCAATATGACGTCATGATGACGCAATCATTATCGATTTTGATAGAGCTCGCCGAGAGGGTTCGTTTGGTGAAGGACTTGACCTTCTAGGTTGAGTTTGAAGCGAGTTATGATGAAAAAAACGAGATATTGCGTAGTGATGATGCAATATGACGTCATGATGACGCAATCATTATCGATTTTGATAGAGCTCGCCGAGAGGGTTCGTTTGGTGAAGGACTTGACCTTCTAGGTTGAGTTTGAAGCGAGTTATGATGAAAAAAACGAGATATTGCGTAGTAATGATGCAATATGAGGTCATGATGACGCAATCATTATCGATTTTGATAGAGCTCGCCGAGAGGGTTCGTTTGGTGAAGGACTTGACCTTCTAGGTTGAGTTTGAAGCGAGTTATGATGAAAAAAACGAGATATTGCGTAGTAATGATGCAATATGAGGTCATGATTAATGCAATCATTATCGATTTTGATAGAGCTCGCCGAGAGGGTTCGTTTGGTGAAGGACTTGACCTTCTAAGTTGAGTTTGAAGCGAGTTATGATGAAAAAAACGAGATATTGCGTAGTGATGATGCAATATGACGTCATGATGACGCAATCATTATCGATTTTAATAGAGCTCGCCGAGAGGGTTCGTTTGGTGAAGGACTTGACCTTCTAGGTTGAGTTTGAAGCGAGTTATGATGAAAAAACGAGATATTGCGTAGTGATGGTGCAATATGACGTCATGATGACGCAATCATTATCGATTTTGATAGAGCTCGCCGAGAGGGTTCGTTTGGTGAAGGACTTGACCTTCTAGGTTGAGTTTGAAGCGAGTTATGATGAAAAAAACGAGATATTGCGTAGTGATGATGCAATATGACGTCATGATGACGCAATCATTATCGATTTGATAGAGCTCGCCGAGAGGGTTCGTTTGGTGAAGGACTTGACCTTCTAGGTTGAGTTTGAAGCGAGTTATGATGAAAAAAAACGAGATATTGCGTAGTAATGGTGCAATATGAGGTCATGATGACGCAATCATTATCGATTTTGATAGAGCTCGCCGAGAGGGTTCGTTTGGTGAAGGACTTGACCTTCTAGGTTGAGTTTGAAGCGAGTTATGATGAAAAAACGAGATATTGCGTAGTGATGATGCAATATGAGGTCATGATTAATGCAATCATTATCGATTTTGATAGAGCTCGCCGAGAGGGTTCGTTTGGTGAAGGACTTGACCTTCTAGGTTGAGTTTGAAGCGAGTTATGATGAAAAAAACGAGATATTGCGTAGTGATGATGCAATATGACGTCATGATGACGCAATCATTATCGATTTTAATAGAGCTCGCCCGAGAGGGTTCGTTTGGTGAAGGACTTGACCTTCTAGGTTGAGTTTGAAGCGAGTTATGATGAAAAAAACGAGATATTGCGTAGTGATGATGCAATATGACGTCATGATGACGCAATCATTATCGATTTTGATAGAGCTCGCCGAGAGGGTTCGTTTGGTGAAGGACTTGACCTTCTAGGTTGAGTTTGAAGCGAGTTATGATGAAAAAAACGAGATATTGCGTAGTGATGATGCAATATGACGTCATGATGACGCAATCATTATCGATTTTGATAGAGCTCGCCGAGAGGGTTCGTTTGGTGAAGGACTTGACCTTCTAGGTTGAGTTTGAAGCGAGTTATGATGAAAAAAACGAGATATTGCGTAGTGATGATGCAATATGAGGTCATGATTAATGCAATCATTATCGATTTTGATAGAGCTCGCCGAGAGGGTTCGTTTGGTGAAGGACTTGACCTTCTAGGTTGAGTTTGAAGCGAGTTATGATGAAAAAACGAGATATTGCGTAGTGATGATGCAATATGAGGTCATGATTAATGCAATCATTATCGATTTTGATAGAGCTCGCCGAGAGGGTTCGTTTGGTGAAGGACTTGACCTTCTAGGTTGAGTTTGAAGCGAGTTATGATGAAAAAAACGAGATATTGCGTAGTGATGATGCAATATGACGTCATGATGACGCAATCATTATCGATTTTGATAGAGCTCGCCGAGAGGGTTCGTTTGGTGAAGGACTTGACCTTCTAGGTTGAGTTTGAAGCGAGTTATGATGAAAAAACGAGATATTGCGTAGTGATGATGCAATATGAGGTCATGATTAATGCAATCATTATCGATTTTGATAGAGCTCGCCGAGAGGGTTCGTTTGGTGAAGGACTTGACCTTCTAGGTTGAGTTTGAAGCGAGTTATGATGAAAAAAACGAGATATTGCGTAGTAATGATGCAATATGAGGTCATGATGAAGCAATCATTATCGATTTTGATAGAGCTCGCCGAGAGGGTTCGTTTGGTGAAGGACTTGACCTTCTAGGTTGAGTTTGAAGCGAGTTATGATGAAAAAAACGAGATATTGCGTAGTAATGATGCAATATGAGGTCATGATGAAGCAATCATTATCGATTTTGATAGAGCTCGCCGAGAGGGTTCGTTTGGTGAAGGACTTGACCTTCTAGGTTGAGTTTGAAGCGAGTTATGATGAAAAAAACGAGATATTGCGTAGTGATGATGCAATATGACGTCATGATGACGCAATCATTATCGATTTTGATAGAGCTCGCCGAGAGGGTTCGTTTGGTGAAGGACTTGACCTTCTAGGTTGAGTTTGAAGCGAGTTATGATGAAAAAAACGAGATATTGCGTAGTGATGATGCAATATGAGGTCATGATGACGCAATCATTATCGATTTTGATAGAGCTCGCCGAGAGGGTTCGTTTGGTGAAGGACTTGACCTTCTAGGTTGAGTTTGAAGCGAGTTATGATGAAAAAACGAGATATTGCGTAGTGATGATGCAATATGAGGTCATGATTAATGCAATCATTATCGATTTTGATAGAGCTCGCCGAGAGGGTTCGTTTGGTGAAGGACTTGACCTTCTAGGTTGAGTTTGAAGCGAGTTATGATGAAAAAAACGAGATATTGCGTAGTAATGATGCAATATGAGGTCATGATGACGCAATCATTATCGATTTTCATAGAGCTCGCCGAGAGGGTTCGTTTGGTGAAGGACTTGACCTTCTAGGTTGAGTTTGAAGCGAGTTATGATGAAAAAAACGAGATATTGCGTAGTAATGATGCAATATGAGGTCATGATTAATGCAATCATTATCGATTTTGATAGAGCTCGCCGAGAGGGTTCGTTTGGTGAAGGACTTGACCTTCTAAGTTGAGTTTGAAGCGAGTTATGATGAAAAAAACGAGATATTGCGTAGTGATGATGCAATATGACGTCATGATGACGCAATCATTATCGATTTTAATAGAGCTCGCCGAGAGGGTTCGTTTGGTGAAGAACTTGACCTTCTAGGTTGAGTTTGAAGCGAGTTATGATGAAAAAACGAGATATTGCGTAGTGATGGTGCAATATGACGTCATGATGACGCAATCATTATCGATTTTAATAGAGCTCGCCGAGAGGGTTCGTTTGGTGAAGGACTTGACCTTCTAGGTTGAGTTTGAAGCGAGTTATGATGAAAAAAACGAGATATTGCGTAGTGATGATGCAATATGACGTCATGATGACGCAATCATTATCGATTTTGATAGAGCTCGCCGAGAGGGTTCGTTTGGTGAAGGACTTGACCTTCTAGGTTGAGTTTGAAGCGAGTTATGATGAAAAAAACGAGATATTGCGTAGTAATGATGCAATATGAGGTCATGATGACGCAATCATTATCGATTTTGATAGAGCTCGCCGAGAGGGTTCGTTTGGTGAAGGACTTGACCTTCTAGGTTGAGTTTGAAGCGAGTTATGATGAAAAAACGAGATATTGCGTAGTGATGATGCAATATGAGGTCATGATTAATGCAATCATTATCGATTTTGATAGAGCTCGCCGAGAGGGTTCGTTTGGTGAAGGACTTGACCTTCTAGGTTGAGTTTGAAGCCAGTTATGATGAAAAAAACGAGATATTGCGTAGTGATGATGCAATATGACGTCATGATGACGCAATCATTATCGATTTTAATAGAGCTCGCCGAGAGGGTTCGTTTGGTGAAGGACTTGACCTTCTAGGTTGAGTTTGAAGCGAGTTATGATGAAAAAAACGAGATATTGCGTAGTGATGATGCAATATGACGTCATGATGACGCAATCATTATCGATTTTGATAGAGCTCGCCGAGAGGGTTCGTTTGGTGAAGGACTTGACCTTCTAGGTTGAGTTTGAAGCGAGTTATGATGAAAAAAACGAGATATTGCATAGTGATGATGCAATATGACGTCATGATGACGCAATCATTATCGATTTTAATAGAGCTCGCCGAGAGGGTTCGTTTGGTGAAGGACTTGACCTTCTAGGTTGAGTTTGAAGCGAGTTATGATGAAAAAAACGAGATATTGCGTAGTGATGATGCAATATGACGTCATGATGACGCAATCATTATCGATTTTGATAGAGCTCGCCGAGAGGGTTCGTTTGGTGAAGGACTTGACCTTCTAGGTTGAGTTTGAAGCGAGTTATGATGAAAAAAACGAGATATTGCGTAGTGATGATGCAATATGAGGTCATGATTAATGCAATCATTATCGATTTTGATAGAGCTCGCCGAGAGGGTTCGTTTGGTGAAGGACTTGACCTTCTAGGTTGAGTTTGAAGCGAGTTATGATGAAAAAACGAGATATTGCGTAGTGATGATGCAATATGAGGTCATGATTAATGCAATCATTATCGATTTTGATAGAGCTCGCCGAGAGGGTTCGTTTGGTGAAGGACTTGACCTTCTAGGTTGAGTTTGAAGCGAGTTATGATGAAAAAACGAGATATTGCGTAGTGATGATGCAATATGACGTCATGATGACGCAATCATTATCGATTTTGATAGAGCTCGCCGAGAGGGTTCGTTTGGTGAAGGATTTGACCTTCTACGTTGAGTTTGAAGCGAGTTATGATGAAAAAAACGAGATATTGCGTAGTGATGATGCAATATGACGTCATGATGACGCAATCATTATCGATTTTGATAGAGCTCGCCGAGAGGGTTCGTTTGGTGAAGGACTTGACCTTCTAGGTTGAGTTTGAAGCGAGTTATGATGAAAAAACGAGATATTGCGTAGTGATGGTGCAATATGACGTCATGATGACGCAATCATTATCGATTTTGATAGAGCTCGCCGAGAGGGTTCGTTTGGTGAAGGACTTGACCTTCTAGGTTGAGTTTGAAGCGAGTTATGATGAAAAAAACGAGATATTGCGTAGTGATGATGCAATATGACGTCATGATGACGCAATCATTATCGATTTTGATAGAGCTCGCCGAGAGGGTTCGTTTGGTGAAGGACTTGACCTTCTAGGTTGAGTTTGAAGCGAGTTATGATGAAAAAAACGAGATATTGCGTAGTGATGATGCAATATGAGGTCATGATGACGCAATCATTATCGATTTTGATAGAGCTCGCCGAGAGGGTTCGTTTGGTGAAGGACTTGACCTTCTAGGTTGAGTTTGAAGCGAGTTATGATGAAAAAAACGAGATATTGCGTAGTGATGATGCAATATGAGGTCATGATTAATGCAATCATTATCGATTTTGATAGAGCTCGCCGAGAGGGTTCGTTTGGTGAAGGACTTGACCTTCTAGGTTGAGTTTGAAGCGAGTTATGATGAAAAAACGAGATATTGCGTAGTGATGATGCAATATGAGGTCATGATTAATGCAATCATTATCGATTTTGATAGAGCTCGCCGAGAGGGTTCGTTTGGTGAAGGACTTGACCTTCTAGGTTGAGTTTGAAGCGAGTTATGATGAAAAAACGAGATATTGCGTAGTGATGATGCAATATGACGTCATGATGACGCAATCATTATCGATTTTGATAGAGCTCGCCGAGAGGGTTCGTTTGGTGAAGGACTTGACCTTCTACGGTTGAGTTTGAAGCGAGTTATGATGAAAAAACGAGATATTGCGTAGTGATGATGCAATATGACGTCATGATGACGCAATCATTATCGATTTTGATAGAGCTCGCCGAGAGGGTTCGTTTGGTGAAGGACTTGACCTTCTAGGTTGAGTTTGAAGCGAGTTATGATGAAAAAACGAGATATTGCGTAGTGATGGTGCAATATGACGTCATGATGACGCAATCATTATCGATTTTGATAGAGCTCGCCGAGAGGGTTCGTTTGGTGAAGGACTTGACCTTCTAGGTTGAGTTTGAAGCGAGTTATGATGAAAAAAACGAGATATTGCGTAGTGATGATGCAATATGACGTCATGATGACGCAATCATTATCGATTTTGATAGAGCTCGCCGAGAGGGTTCGTTTGGTGAAGGACTTGACCTTCTAGGTTGAGTTTGAAGCGAGTTATGATGAAAAAAACGAGATATTGCGTAGTGATGATGCAATATGAGGTCATGATGACGCAATCATTATCGATTTTGATAGAGCTCGCCGAGAGGGTTCGTTTGGTGAAGGACTTGACCTTCTAGGTTGAGTTTGAAGCGAGTTATGATGAAAAAACGAGATATTGCGTAGTGATGATGCAATATGAGGTCATGATTAATGCAATCATTATCGATTTTGATAGAGCTCGCCGAGAGGGTTCGTTTGGTGAAGGACTTGACCTTCTAGGTTGAGTTTGAAGCGAGTTATGATGAAAAAAACGAGATATTGCGTAGTAATGATGCAATATGAGGTCATGATGAAGCAATCATTATCGATTTTGATAGAGCTCGCCGAGAGGGTTCGTTTGGTGAAGGACTTGACCTTCTAGGTTGAGTTTGAAGCGAGTTATGATGAAAAAAACGAGATATTGCGTAGTGATGATGCAATATGACGTCATGATGACGCAATCATTATCGATTTTGATAGAGCTCGCCGAGAGGGTTCGTTTGGTGAAGGACTTGACCTTCTAGGTTGAGTTTGAAGCGAGTTATGATGAAAAAAACGAGATATTGCGTAGTGATGATGCAATATGAGGTCATGATGACGCAATCATTATCGATTTTGATAGAGCTCGCCGAGAGGGTTCGTTTGGTGAAGGACTTGACCTTCTAGGTTGAGTTTGAAGCGAGTTATGATGAAAAAACGAGATATTGCGTAGTGATGATGCAATATGAGGTCATGATTAATGCAATCATTATCGATTTTGATAGAGCTCGCCGAGAGGGTTCGTTTGGTGAAGGACTTGACCTTCTAGGTTGAGTTTGAAGCGAGTTATGATGAAAAAAACGAGATATTGCGTAGTAATGATGCAATATGAGGTCATGATGACGCAATCATTATCGATTTTGATAGAGCTCGCCGAGAGGGTTCGTTTGGTGAAGGACTTGACCTTCTAGGTTGAGTTTGAAGCGAGTTATGATGAAAAAAACGAGATATTGCGTAGTAATGATGCAATATGAGGTCATGATTAATGCAATCATTATCGATTTTGATAGAGCTCGCCGAGAGGGTTCGTTTGGTGAAGGACTTGACCTTCTAAGTTGAGTTTGAAGCGAGTTATGATGAAAAAAACGAGATATTGCGTAGTGATGATGCAATATGACGTCATGATGACGCAATCATTATCGATTTTAATAGAGCTCGCCGAGAGGGTTCGTTTGGTGAAGGACTTGACCTTCTAGGTTGAGTTTGAAGCGAGTTATGATGAAAAAACGAGATATTGCGTAGTGATGGTGCAATATGACGTCATGATGACGCAATCATTATCGATTTTAATAGAGCTCGCCGAGAGGGTTCGTTTGGTGAAGGACTTGACCTTCTAGGTTGAGTTTGAGCGAGTTATGATGAAAAAAACGAGATATTGCGTAGTGATGATGCAATATGACGTCATGATGACGCAATCATTATCGATTTTGATAGAGCTCGCCGAGAGGGTTCGTTTGGTGAAGGACTTGACCTTCTAGGTTGAGTTTGAAGCGAGTTATGATGAAAAAAACGAGATATTGCGTAGTAATGATGCAATATGAGGTCATGATGACGCAATCATTATCGATTTTGATAGAGCTCGCCGAGAGGGTTCGTTTGGTGAAGGACTTGACCTTCTAGGTTGAGTTTGAAGCGAGTTATGATGAAAAAACGAGATATTGCGTAGTGATGATGCAATATGAGGTCATGATTAATGCAATCATTATCGATTTTGATAGAGCTCGCCGAGAGGGTTCGTTTGGTGAAGGACTTGACCTTCTAGGTTGAGTTTGAAGCGAGTTATGATGAAAAAAAACGAGATATTGCGTAGTGATGATGCAATATGACGTCATGATGACGCAATCATTATCGATTTTAATAGAGCTCGCCGAGAGGGTTCGTTTGGTGAAGGACTTGACCTTCTAGGTTGAGTTTGAAGCGAGTTATGATGAAAAAAACGAGATATTGCGTAGTGATGATGCAATATGACGTCATGATGACGCAATCATTATCGATTTTGATAGAGCTCGCCGAGAGGGTTCGTTTGGTGAAGGACTTGACCTTCTAGGTTGAGTTTGAAGCGAGTTATGTGAAAAAAACGAGATATTGCGTAGTGATGATGCAATATGACGTCATGATGACGCAATCATTATCGATTTTAATAGAGCTCGCCGAGAGGGTTCGTTTGGTGAAGGACTTGACCTTCTAGGTTGAGTTTGAAGCGAGTTATGATGAAAAAAACGAGATATTGCGTAGTGATGATGCAATATGACGTCATGATGACGCAATCATTATCGATTTTGATAGAGCTCGCCGAGAGGGTTCGTTTGGTGAAGGACTTGACCTTCTAGGTTGAGTTTGAAGCGAGTTATGATGAAAAAACGAGATATTGCGTAGTGATGATGCAATATGAGGTCATGATTAATGCAATCATTATCGATTTTGATAGAGCTCGCCGAGAGGGTTCGTTTGGTGAAGGACTTGACCTTCTAGGTTGAGTTTGAAGCGAGTTATGATGAAAAAACGAGATATTGCGTAGTGATGATGCAATATGACGTCATGATGACGCAATCATTATCGATTTTGATAGAGCTCGCCGAGAGGGTTCGTTTGGTGAAGGATTTGACCTTCTACGTTGAGTTTGAAGCGAGTTATGATGAAAAAACGAGATATTGCGTAGTGATGATGCAATATGACGTCATGATGACGCAATCATTATCGATTTTGATAGAGCTCGCCGAGAGGGTTCGTTTGGTGAAGGACTTGACCTTCTAGGTTGAGTTTGAAGCGAGTTATGATGAAAAAACGAGATATTGCGTAGTGATGGTGCAATATGACGTCATGATGACGCAATCATTATCGATTTTGATAGAGCTCGCCGAGAGGGTTCGTTTGGTGAAGGACTTGACCTTCTAGGTTGAGTTTGAAGCGAGTTATGATGAAAAAAACGAGATATTGCGTAGTAATGATGCAATATGAGGTCATGATGACGCAATCATTATCGATTTTGATAGAGCTCGCCGAGAGGGTTCGTTTGGTGAAGGACTTGACCTTCTAGGTTGAGTTTGAAGCGAGTTATGATGAAAAAACGAGATATTGCGTAGTGATGATGCAATATGAGGTCATGATTAATGCAATCATTATCGATTTTGATAGAGCTCGCCGAGAGGGTTCGTTTGGTGAAGGACTTGACCTTCTAGGTTGAGTTTGAAGCGAGTTATGATGAAAAAAACGAGATATTGCGTAGTGATGATGCAATATGACGTCATGATGACGCAATCATTATCGATTTTAATAGAGCTCGCCGAGAGGGTTCGTTTGGTGAAGGACTTGACCTTCTAGGTTGAGTTTGAAGCGAGTTATGATGAAAAAAAACGAGATATTGCGTAGTGATGATGCAATATGACGTCATGATGACGCAATCATTATCGATTTTGATAGAGCTCGCCGAGAGGGTTCGTTTGGTGAAGGACTTGACCTTCTAGGTTGAGTTTGAAGCGAGTTATGATGAAAAAAACGAGATATTGCGTAGTGATGATGCAATATGAGGTCATGATGACGCAATCATTATCGATTTTGATAGAGCTCGCCGAGAGGGTTCGTTTGGTGAAGGATTTGACCTTCTAGGTTGAGTTTGAAGCGAGTTATGATGAAAAAACGAGATATTGCGTAGTGATGATGCAATATGACGTCATGATGACGCAATCATTATCGATTTTAATAGAGCTCGCCGAGAGGGTTCGTTTGGTGAAGGACTTGACCTTCTAGGTTGAGTTTGAAGCGAGTTATGATGAAAAAAACGAGATATTGCGTAGTGATGATGCAATATGACGTCATGATGACGCAATCATTATCGATTTTGATAGAGCTCGCCGAGAGGGTTCGTTTGGTGAAGGACTTGACCTTCTAGGTTGAGTTTGAAGCGAGTTATGATGAAAAAACGAGATATTGCGTAGTGATGATGCAATATGAGGTCATGATTAATGCAATCATTATCGATTTTGATAGAGCTCGCCGAGAGGGTTCGTTTGGTGAAGGACTTGACCTTCTAGGTTGAGTTTGAAGCGAGTTATGATGAAAAAACGAGATATTGCGTAGTGATGATGCAATATGACGTCATGATGACGCAATCATTATCGATTTTGATAGAGCTCGCCGAGAGGGTTCGTTTGGTGAAGGATTTGACCTTCTACGTTGAGTTTGAAGCGAGTTATGATGAAAAAACGAGATATTGCGTAGTGATGATGCAATATGACGTCATGATGACGCAATCATTATCGATTTTGATAGAGCTCGCCGAGAGGGTTCGTTTGGTGAAGGACTTGACCTTCTAGGTTGAGTTTGAAGCGAGTTATGATGAAAAAACGAGATATTGCGTAGTGATGGTGCAATATGACGTCATGATGACGCAATCATTATCGATTTTGATAGAGCTCGCCGAGAGGGTTCGTTTGGTGAAGGACTTGACCTTCTAGGTTGAGTTTGAAGCGAGTTATGATGAAAAAAACGAGATATTGCGTAGTAATGATGCAATATGAGGTCATGATGACGCAATCATTATCGATTTTGATAGAGCTCGCCGAGAGGGTTCGTTTGGTGAAGGACTTGACCTTCTAGGTTGAGTTTGAAGCGAGTTATGATGAAAAAACGAGATATTGCGTAGTGATGATGCAATATGAGGTCATGATTAATGCAATCATTATCGATTTTGATAGAGCTCGCCGAGAGGGTTCGTTTGGTGAAGGACTTGACCTTCTAGGTTGAGTTTGAAGCGAGTTATGATGAAAAAAACGAGATATTGCGTAGTGATGATGCAATATGACGTCATGATGACGCAATCATTATCGATTTTAATAGAGCTCGCCGAGAGGGTTCGTTTGGTGAAGGACTTGACCTTCTAGGTTGAGTTTGAAGCGAGTTATGATGAAAAAAAACGAGATATTGCGTAGTGATGATGCAATATGACGTCATGATGACGCAATCATTATCGATTTTGATAGAGCTCGCCGAGAGGGTTCGTTTGGTGAAGGACTTGACCTTCTAAGTGTTGAGTTTGAAGCGAGTTATGATGAAAAAAACGAGATATTGCGTAGTGATGATGCAATATGAGGTCATGATGACGCAATCATTATCGATTTTGATAGAGCTCGCCGAGAGGGTTCGTTTGGTGAAGGATTTGACCTTCTAGGTTGAGTTTGAAGCGAGTTATGATGAAAAAACGAGATATTGCGTAGTGATGATGCAATATGACGTCATGATGACGCAATCATTATCGATTTTAATAGAGCTCGCCGAGAGGGTTCGTTTGGTGAAGGACTTGACCTTCTAGGTTGAGTTTGAAGCGAGTTATGATGAAAAAAACGAGATATTACGTAGTGATGATGCAATATGAGGTCATGATGACGCAATCATTATCGATTTTGATAGAGCTCGCCGAGAGGGTTCGTTTGGTGAAGGACTTGACCTTCTAGGTTGAGTTTGAAGCGAGTTATGATGAAAAAACGAGATATTGCGTAGTGATGATGCAATATGAGGTCATGATTAATGCAATCATTATCGATTTTGATAGAGCTCGCCGAGAGGGTTCGTTTGGTGAAGGACTTGACCTTCTAGGTTGAGTTTGAAGCGAGTTATGATGAAAAAAACGAGATATTGCGTAGTAATGATGCAATATGAGGTCATGATGACGCAATCATTATCGATTTTGATAGAGCTCGCCGAGAGGGTTCGTTTGGTGAAGGACTTGACCTTCTAGGTTGAGTTTGAAGCGAGTTATGATGAAAAAAACGAGATATTGCGTAGTAATGATGCAATATGAGGTCATGATTAATGCAATCATTATCGATTTTTGATAGAGCTCGCCGAGAGGGTTCGTTTGGTGAAGGACTTGACCTTCTAGGTTGAGTTTGAAGCGAGTTATGATGAAAAAAACGAGATATTGCGTAGTGATGATGCAATATGACGTCATGATGACGCAATCATTATCGATTTTAATAGAGCTCGCCGAGAGGGTTCGTTTGGTGAAGGACTTGACCTTCTAGGTTGAGTTTGAAGCGAGTTATGATGAAAAAAACGAGATATTGCGTAGTGATGATGCAATATGACGTCATGATGACGCAATCATTATCGATTTTGATAGAGCTCGCCGAGAGGGTTCGTTTGGTGAAGGACTTGACCTTCTAGGTTGAGTTTGAAGCGAGTTATGATGAAAAAAACGAGATATTGCGTAGTAATGATGCAATATGAGGTCATGATGACGCAATCATTATCGATTTTGATAGAGCTCGCCGAGAGGGTTCGTTTGGTGAAGGACTTGACCTTCTAGGTTGAGTTTGAAGCGAGTTATGATGAAAAAACGAGATATTGCGTAGTGATGATGCAATATGAGGTCATGATTAATGCAATCATTATCGATTTTGATAGAGCTCGCCGAGAGGGTTCGTTTGGTGAAGGACTTGACCTTCTAGGTTGAGTTTGAAGCGAGTTATGATGAAAAAAACGAGATATTGCGTAGTGATGATGCAATATGACGTCATGATGACGCAATCATTATCGATTTTAATAGAGCTCGCCGAGAGGGTTCGTTTGGTGAAGGACTTGACCTTCTAGGTTGAGTTTGAAGCGAGTTATGATGAAAAAAAACGAGATATTGCGTAGTGATGATGCAATATGACGTCATGATGACGCAATCATTATCGATTTTGATAGAGCTCGCCGAGAGGGTTCGTTTGGTGAAGGACTTGACCTTCTAGGTTGAGTTTGAAGCGAGTTATGATGAAAAAAACGAGATATTGCGTAGTGATGATGCAATATGAGGTCATGATTAATGCAATCATTATCGATTTTGATAGAGCTCGCCGAGAGGGTTCGTTTGGTGAAGGACTTGACCTTCTAGGTTGAGTTTGAAGCGAGTTATGATGAAAAAACGAGATATTGCGTAGTGATGATGCAATATGAGGTCATGATTAATGCAATCATTATCGATTTTGATAGAGCTCGCCGAGAGGGTTCGTTTGGTGAAGGACTTGACCTTCTAGGTTGAGTTTGAAGCGAGTTATGATGAAAAAACGAGATATTGCGTAGTGATGATGCAATATGAGGTCATGATTAATGCAATCATTATCGATTTTGATAGAGCTCGCCGAGAGGGTTCGTTTGGTGAAGGACTTGACCTTCTAGGTTGAGTTTGAAGCGAGTTATGATGAAAAAAACGAGATATTGCGTAGTAATGATGCAATATGAGGTCATGATGACGCAATCATTATCGATTTTGATAGAGCTCGCCGAGAGGGTTCGTTTGGTGAAGGACTTGACCTTCTAGGTTGAGTTTGAAGCGAGTTATGATGAAAAAAACGAGATATTGCGTAGTAATGATGCAATATGAGGTCATGATTAATGCAATCATTATCGATTTTGATAGAGCTCGCCGAGAGGGTTCGTTTGGTGAAGGACTTGACCTTCTAGGTTGAGTTTGAAGCGAGTTATGATGAAAAAAACGAGATATTGCGTAGTAATGATGCAATATGAGGTCATGATGACGCAATCATTATCGATTTTGATAGAGCTCGCCGAGAGGGTTCGTTTGGTGAAGGACTTGACCTTCTAGGTTGAGTTTGAAGCGAGTTATGATGAAAAAACGAGATATTGCGTAGTGATGATGCAATATGAGGTCATGATTAATGCAATCATTATCGATTTTGATAGAGCTCGCCGAGAGGGTTCGTTTGGTGAAGGACTTGACCTTCTAGGTTGAGTTTGAAGCGAGTTATGATGAAAAAAACGAGATATTGCGTAGTGATGATGCAATATGACGTCATGATGACGCAATCATTATCGATTTTAATAGAGCTCGCCGAGAGGGTTCGTTTGGTGAAGGACTTGACCTTCTAGGTTGAGTTTGAAGCGAGTTATGATGAAAAAAACGAGATATTGCGTAGTGATGATGCAATATGACGTCATGATGACGCAATCATTATCGATTTTGATAGAGCTCGCCGAGAGGGTTCGTTTGGTGAAGGACTTGACCTTCTAGGTTGAGTTTGAAGCGAGTTATGATGAAAAAAACGAGATATTGCGTAGTGATGATGCAATATGAGGTCATGATTAATGCAATCATTATCGATTTTGATAGAGCTCGCCGAGAGGGTTCGTTTGGTGAAGGACTTGACCTTCTAGGTTGAGTTTGAAGCGAGTTATGATGAAAAAAACGAGATATTGCGTAGTGATGATGCAATATGACGTCATGATGACGCAATCATTATCGATTTTGATAGAGCTCGCCGAGAGGGTTCGTTTGGTGAAGGACTTGACCTTCTAGGTTGAGTTTGAAGCGAGTTATGATGAAAAAAACGAGATATTGCGTAGTGATGATGCAATATGAGGTCATGATGACGCAATCATTATCGATTTTGATAGAGCTCGCCGAGAGGGTTCGTTTGGTGAAGGACTTGACCTTCTAGGTTGAGTTTGAAGCGAGTTATGATGAAAAAACGAGATATTGCGTAGTGATGATGCAATATGAGGTCATGATTAATGCAATCATTATCGATTTTGATAGAGCTCGCCGAGAGGGTTCGTTTGGTGAAGGACTTGACCTTCTAGGTTGAGTTTGAAGCGAGTTATGATGAAAAAAACGAGATATTGCGTAGTAATGATGCAATATGAGGTCATGATGACGCAATCATTATCGATTTTGATAGAGCTCGCCGAGAGGGTTCGTTTGGTGAAGGACTTGACCTTCTAGGTTGAGTTTGAAGCGAGTTATGATGAAAAAAACGAGATATTGCGTAGTAATGATGCAATATGAGGTCATGATTAATGCAATCATTATCGATTTTGATAGAGCTCGCCGAGAGGGTTCGTTTGGTGAAGGACTTGACCTTCTAAGTTGAGTTTGAAGCGAGTTATGATGAAAAAAACGAGATATTGCGTAGTGATGATGCAATATGACGTCATGATGACGCAATCATTATCGATTTTGATAGAGCTCGCCGAGAGGGTTCGTTTGGTGAAGGACTTGACCTTCTAGGTTGAGTTTGAAGCGAGTTATGATGAAAAAAACGAGATATTGCGTAGTGATGATGCAATATGAGGTCATGATGACGCAATCATTATCGATTTTGATAGAGCTCGCCGAGAGGGTTCGTTTGGTGAAGGACTTGACCTTCTAGGTTGAGTTTGAAGCGAGTTATGATGAAAAAACGAGATATTGCGTAGTGATGATGCAATATGAGGTCATGATTAATGCAATCATTATCGATTTTGATAGAGCTCGCCGAGAGGGTTCGTTTGGTGAAGGACTTGACCTTCTAGGTTGAGTTTGAAGCGAGTTATGATGAAAAAAACGAGATATTGCGTAGTAATGATGCAATATGAGGTCATGATGACGCAATCATTATCGATTTTGATAGAGCTCGCCGAGAGGGTTCGTTTGGTGAAGGACTTGACCTTCTAGGTTGAGTTTGAAGCGAGTTATGATGAAAAAAACGAGATATTGCGTAGTAATGATGCAATATGAGGTCATGATTAATGCAATCATTATCGATTTTGATAGAGCTCGCCGAGAGGGTTCGTTTGGTGAAGGACTTGACCTTCTAAGTTGAGTTTGAAGCGAGTTATGATGAAAAAAACGAGATATTGCGTAGTGATGATGCAATATGACGTCATGATGACGCAATCATTATCGATTTTAATAGAGCTCGCCGAGAGGGTTCGTTTGGTGAAGGACTTGACCTTCTAGGTTGAGTTTGAAGCGAGTTATGATGAAAAAACGAGATATTGCGTAGTGATGGTGCAATATGACGTCATGATGACGCAATCATTATCGATTTTGATAGAGCTCGCCGAGAGGGTTCGTTTGGTGAAGGACTTGACCTTCTAGGTTGAGTTTGAAGCGAGTTATGATGAAAAAAACGAGATATTGCGTAGTGATGATGCAATATGACGTCATGATGACGCAATCATTATCGATTTTGATAGAGCTCGCCGAGAGGGTTCGTTTGGTGAAGGACTTGACCTTCTAGGTTGAGTTTGAAGCGAGTTATGATGAAAAAAACGAGATATTGCGTAGTAATGATGCAATATGAGGTCATGATGACGCAATCATTATCGATTTTGATAGAGCTCGCCGAGAGGGTTCGTTTGGTGAAGGACTTGACCTTCTAGGTTGAGTTTGAAGCGAGTTATGATGAAAAAAACGAGATATTGCGTAGTGATGATGCAATATGACGTCATGATGACGCAATCATTATCGATTTTAATAGAGCTCGCCGAGAGGGTTCGTTTGGTGAAGGACTTGACCTTCTAGGTTGAGTTTGAAGCGAGTTATGATGAAAAAAACGAGATATTGCGTAGTAATGATGCAATATGAGGTCATGATGACGCAATCATTATCGATTTTGATAGAGCTCGCCGAGAGGGTTCGTTTGGTGAAGGACTTGACCTTCTAGGTTGAGTTTGAAGCGAGTTATGATGAAAAAAACGAGATATTGCGTAGTAATGATGCAATATGAGGTCATGATTAATGCAATCATTATCGATTTTGATAGAGCTCGCCGAGAGGGTTCGTTTGGTGAAGGACTTGACCTTCTAAGTTGAGTTTGAAGCGAGTTATGATGAAAAAAACGAGATATTGCGTAGTGATGATGCAATATGACGTCATGATGACGCAATCATTATCGATTTTAATAGAGCTCGCCGAGAGGGTTCGTTTGGTGAAGGACTTGACCTTCTAGGTTGAGTTTGAAGCGAGTTATGATGAAAAAACGAGATATTGCGTAGTGATGGTGCAATATGACGTCATGATGACGCAATCATTATCGATTTTGATAGAGCTCGCCGAGAGGGTTCGTTTGGTGAAGGACTTGACCTTCTAGGTTGAGTTTGAAGCGAGTTATGATGAAAAAAACGAGATATTGCGTAGTGATGATGCAATATGACGTCATGATGACGCAATCATTATCGATTTTGATAGAGCTCGCCGAGAGGGTTCGTTTGGTGAAGGACTTGACCTTCTAGGTTGAGTTTGAAGCGAGTTATGATGAAAAAACGAGATATTGCGTAGTGATGATGCAATATGAGGTCATGATTAATGCAATCATTATCGATTATGATAGAGCTCGCCGAGAGGGTTCGTTTGGTGAAGGACTTGACCTTCTAGGTTGAGTTTGAAGCGAGTTATGATGAAAAAAACGAGATATTGCGTAGTGATGATGCAATATGACGTCATGATGACGCAATCATTATCGATTTTAATAGAGCTCGCCGAGAGGGTTCGTTTGGTGAAGGACTTGACCTTCTAGGTTGAGTTTGAAGCGAGTTATGATGAAAAAAACGAGATATTGCGTAGTGATGATGCAATATGACGTCATGATGACGCAATCATTATCGATTTTGATAGAGCTCGCCGAGAGGGTTCGTTTGGTGAAGGACTTGACCTTCTAGGTTGAGTTTGAAGCGAGTTATGATGAAAAAAACGAGATATTGCGTAGTGATGATGCAATATGAGGTCATGATTAATGCAATCATTATCGATTTTGATAGAGCTCGCCGAGAGGGTTCGTTTGGTGAAGGACTTGACCTTCTAGGTTGAGTTTGAAGCGAGTTATGATGAAAAAAAACGAGATATTGCGTAGTGATGATGCAATATGACGTCATGATGACGCAATCATTATCGATTTTGATAGAGCTCGCCGAGAGGGTTCGTTTGGTGAAGGACTTGACCTTCTAGGTTGAGTTTGAAGCGAGTTATGATGAAAAAAACGAGATATTGCGTAGTGATGATGCAATATGAGGTCATGATGACGCAATCATTATCGATTTTGATAGAGCTCGCCGAGAGGGTTCGTTTGGTGAAGGACTTGACCTTCTAGGTTGAGTTTGAAGCGAGTTATGATGAAAAAACGAGATATTGCGTAGTGATGATGCAATATGAGGTCATGATTAATGCAATCATTATCGATTTTGATAGAGCTCGCCGAGAGGGTTCGTTTGGTGAAGGACTTGACCTTCTAGGTTGAGTTTGAAGCGAGTTATGATGAAAAAAACGAGATATTGCGTAGTAATGATGCAATATGAGGTCATGATGACGCAATCATTATCGATTTTGATAGAGCTCGCCGAGAGGGTTCGTTTGGTGAAGGACTTGACCTTCTAGGTTGAGTTTGAAGCGAGTTATGATGAAAAAAAACGAGATATTGCGTAGTAATGATGCAATATGAGGTCATGATTAATGCAATCATTATCGATTTTGATAGAGCTCGCCGAGAGGGTTCGTTTGGTGAAGGACTTGACCTTCTAAGTTGAGTTTGAAGCGAGTTATGATGAAAAAACGAGATATTGCGTAGTGATGATGCAATATGACGTCATGATGACGCAATCATTATCGATTTTGATAGAGCTCGCCGAGAGGGTTCGTTTGGTGAAGGACTTGACCTTCTAGGTTGAGTTTGAAGCGAGTTATGATGAAAAAAACGAGATATTGCGTAGTGATGATGCAATATGAGGTCATGATGACGCAATCATTATCGATTTTGATAGAGCTCGCCGAGAGGGTTCGTTTGGTGAAGGACTTGACCTTCTAGGTTGAGTTTGAAGCGAGTTATGATGAAAAAACGAGATATTGCGTAGTGATGATGCAATATGAGGTCATGATTAATGCAATCATTATCGATTTTGATAGAGCTCGCCGAGAGGGTTCAC
>BTRK01000052.1:0-28513 GCA_036245805.1 Pristionchus mayeri
GTTTGAGAGAATTGTGCTTAAATTAGTTTCGTTGTGTTCAGCATGCAATTCTGCATCGAATCATATACAATTTGTACTATTAAAAGATTAAATATTTCGGTAAATTAATTTTGAAGTTGTCGAAAAGAAAAAAAATCACTTCCCGGTGTTTATCAGGGTATTAATTCTTATTTTCCAGTTCTCTTCAAATTTTTCCGGTTTTCATACTTTTGATAAGTTTTACGGTTCCCCTTTCTTAGTTTGTTTACGTTATAAATACTATTGACTTTGTGGAGTAGTATAAACCATACAAATAATGGGAAATAGTGAATCGTATCAAAAGTCTGAAAACCGGAAAAATTTGAAAGAAAACTGGAAAATAGAATTAATACCCTGATAACACTGGGAAGTGATTTTTTTTCTTTTCGACAACTTGAAAATTAATTTACACGAAATATTCATACTTTTACTAGTACAAATTGTATATGATTCGATGCAGAATTGCATGCTGAACACAACGAGACTAATTTAAGCACAATTCTCTCAAAGATGAACGTGCTAGACCCGTGGGGTCAGTGGGGGTTACTGGGGGTTACTCGGAGCGCAACGTGTTCACATGGGAAACCAACAGGGACTGTATTAACTTGCGCTCTTTACTCTCTTCTGTAGGGGGGAACTCGTGAAGTCAACAGATGCCTGCCTTTCCCTCTCCAGTGTAAAGTGAAGTGATCCCCAGTCCCTGACCCCCAAGTGGACACTCTACTCTCTACACAACACGACATCTTATCACTTTCGGAGTCTGATAAGAGTAGTCTCCCACTGCCATCCCCACATCCATCGATCGATAACTCGTAAATCATGATCTTCATCGTGATATTATTGATCTTCTTGGGGATCTTCCTCAAGATCTCCGACTCTACTCTCAACTTATGGTTCTGGAGCAGAGTTTCGAGGAAGACCGAAGGTACGCTGCAATGAGTATTCACTCCCCGGGGAAATGAAGCCAAGGAGAGATAATCCATTTTCTATTGATATTACAGCCTCTCACTACCGTGGGAAAGTGGTCTGGATCGTGGGGGGCCTCATCGGGCATCGGAGAAGACGTCGCGTTGAGGTGCGACTCATTCTAGCTTCTTATGTCTATGATCATTGCCACAGTGATTCTTCTCATCCTTCTCTTGGATCCATGGATGTAGAATATCTCATTCATTTCAGACTGCCCGATTCTCTCCCCTCCTCATCCTCTCCGCTCGTCGCACGGAACTTCTCGAAGCAGTGGCTGAGAAGTGCAGAGGTACACTTGGTTTGGCTATGGAAAACAACACGAGAAAGTAGACTGGAATTCGCACAATTTTGTATAATTTGATTCATTGCAGCTGTGAACGGGGCTTGCCAGGTCAAGATCCTCCCCTTCGATATGATCGATTACGCCAAGATGGAAGAGAAGACGAGAGCCGCCGACCAGATGTTCGATCGGAAAGTTCGTTGCTTTCAAATTTTTAAAAAGAACTTCAGTGTGGACTGTGACCTAATTTGATGGTATCCATTCACGGCGATCACCACAATCTCCTCCAGGTGGACATCGTCATCCTCAACGCTGGTCGTTCTCAACGTGCAGAGTGGACTGAAATCGAGCCCTCAGTCGACGTCGACTGCTTCCAGATCAATGCAATCGGTCCCACTCAAGTCGCCCGCACCCTTCTAAAGTACCGTATTCTCCCTCCAAACCCGATCGATAATCACGATTCAGGATCCGCGGTCTTCATCCCACCGGCGATAAACATGACGATCTACAGGTTGCTCATCGTAGTCACTTTATCGATTAATTTCTCCCACCTTCCAGTTCGTAGTCATCTCCAGTGTGGCTGGCCTGCTGCCGGCCATTCTCTCGCCTTCCTACGCAGCAGCCAAAGCAGCTCTCATGGTATACCGTAATCCGTGAGATTGTGCTGAGACCTCTTTTCTCTTGCAGCAATACTTCCGTCTTCTGGCGGTGGAAATGGGCGAGAAAGGAGTGAAGGTGTCGATAATCTGCCCCTCGCACGTCTACGCTCCGAACATGCTCAAATCCGCCTTCACATCCACTCCCGGCACGGTGAGAGGGGAATACGGTAGATCGATATGAGATTGAACTAACATTCAGTGAGATTTAGTCTCTCTCAAAATGATAATCGTGAGCGATAGATTATTGCTCATTGCCTGAGCTCTCTGACTAACAATATTGGGTGGAATTTTGAGAATGTGTTTTTCCTTCAGGAGCACGGAGAGATAATCTCGGCCCCTCGAGCTGCCCAGATGACTCCCGATAGAGCGGCTGAACTGATTTCACTAGCAGCCGTTCACAGAGTAGGTCACCGGAGTGTTGACCAAATATTCAACGAAGAAGTTCATGGGATGATCACTGGAATCAAATAAGTATGGGAATACGAAGCAATGGATTTCAAATGTTGAATCAGATTTTGGGCTGATAACCCCCCTTCAGATCCACGAATGCGTCATTGCTAGCACGCCGAGTGTGATTGCGAGCATCTATTTTCTTCGCCAACTTCCCCGAATATTCGCAAAGTGATTATCGATTTACTCGGAGAATAATAACATTTATCTACAGAATCATCAACTTCGTCGGTGCTCAACGTCTGAGGAAGATCAGAAGCGCCCACGAATAGAATAGAACGATCAGATCCTGAGGAATATACGCCTATGATAAAGAATATGTCTATCAGCCTTGTTTACACTACATCACTCAAAAATATTTAATACATTATTACGAAAGTTGCTAAATATCAGTCGAGAATGTTGAAAGTGGTTACGGTACGTTTCAAATTCGCGGTTTTTCCTATTTCGCTAAACGAAGTGTTGTTGATGATAACAAGTGATTCAAAAAATGTAATTCCATTGTGGTCGTTTATATTATACAACAAAAGTGAAACCATCACATAAAAATTGGTGTATATTATTGTATTCATAATTTCTTTTGAGAAATAAAATAGAAAGATATTGGGAAACACTTGCGCCATTTACTGGGAATCGTGCTTTATGAAGCTCCGCCCATTTCTGAATCTCGAACTTTTATCCCGTTTTATTATCGATTGATGTTAATTTTTAAATTATTATTTTGGCTCTTTCCCTTCGGAAATTCAAGAGCTATATGCTGAATACCTGTTTGGATCCTTGATCTGTCCGTAAGCCAGTGAAAAGAATGGTGCAAAAGCAGCCATGCTGATTTTTGTATTTTTTTTTCACATTTCAGCACCATTTGCTCGCATTTATCATTATTTCTTCTTCGCAATTTCGTAGGCCGCTTGTTTATGATTTAGTTATGTCATCTTGAATGTACTGTCATTGCAGGTAGTAAACACCATGGCCGCGAAGCGTGTCGCCACCTCCTCTGTTAACTGGGCAAGCTTGGCGAGAGACTCGTCCCCGAGGTGAGCATAGTATGCCAATCTATATAAATTATATCTTGATGTATCGCTCAAATAAGTTAATTTATTTTTAGCACTCGGCCGAGCTCTTCCGTCTGAAGGGACAGAACTCTGCCTTCTCCGCCGCCGTCGCTCAGCTCCCCGCTGACCTCCCGAAGGTAACTACTTTTTCCACGTATAACTGATTCTATGCACATACATCGATAAGGCGAGAAAAGCTTTATCTGAATATTTGCACAGTTTATTCGCATTTGCAGTTCGACTTCGCGGCCCTGAAGAAGGCCATGCCCACGCACGCCGCTCTTATCGACTCGCTGCAGAAGCAGTACGAGGCAGTGAAGATCCCCTACGGAGAGATCCCCGCCGAGCACAACAAGGTTAGAATACTCAGCTATTTAACTCGCTGTGGTCCTCCAATATTCAACGTTTCTAATAGTTCTAGCCTGCACTGAAAAATTACTGAAATTACGTAAGTCAGCATCGAACTGCTGTGTAGAGTGTCCATTTTGCTGCCTTTTAATTTGAGATTATACTAGTAATGTTTTCCTCAAATTGTTCTTATGATCTAAATGATCTTCCTATACACTTGGGTTTAGGACGGTCTATGCTTTGTTATTTCCCTTTTTATTGTATTATATTTTAAAATTTCTGAGCATAATGGTTTGAAAGGATTTGGTTGGGATATCTGACATATGAATTGTACAGGAGATCGACGCCTGGCTCGCTTTCAACAAGGAGCGAGTAGAGCTGCACGAGATGAAGGTCGCCGATGGAATCGAGGAGGCCAAGAAGGTTTGTGGTAGTTTATTGTTCCTTTCGTTTCCTGGTTCTCTTGTACCGATTATATCAGCGTATGAAATGTATAAAATTAAAAAAAAAATTAATTCTGTTTCTTTTTTTTGTGAATAATTTCACTGTCATAATATGGTTTTCAATAAGTGCCGAATCAAACGCTTCTCCCTTCCCTGACTGCGAAATTGAAAAGGAGTGCATTGATGCCTTATACACATATTACCTCTTACGTAGACGTAGACCTCTTATTCCATCTTATATCAGTTCTTAGGCAGATTCCGAAAAATTGCATTCGAAAAAATACCAGTCATTTCCTGGTATATCAAAGTTATTTTTTATTAATGGATTCTCGTTGCAGGTTGAGGCCAAGTGGTCGTCTGCTCCTCCCGTTGAGCACTTCGACCGTCAGCACTTCCCGAGTACTTCCCCAGCATTTCTACGATCTCCGCTTCCAGGTCGGTCTAATTTATCACTCATTCAACAGTTAGTTCTGTGAAAAATACGTAGAAATTATCAATTTCTAATGTTACTATTCCGTGCAGAACCGCGTCCCCGATCCCTGCCAAATCGGCCTCAACGAGACCGACGAGCTGGAGAAGCGCTTCTCCGATTACAAGGTCCTCAGAAGAGCAGACAAGGTCGACGACCACTAGAGCAATCCCTTCCTCTCTATTTCATTTGTGCCCCTGTTAGATCGGCTATTTTTAGTAGGAGTTCACTAACGATGTTTTCTTCGTTGTGTGTTGCAGATAAAGTGTAATATGGAATAAAGATTGTTCTATCGAACACTGTCTCACCACTTCGTTCTTCTTTGGTTGCACTTGCACCTTGAATACTATCGTTGCACAGCACGTCCTATTCTAATGCGTTGTCTTCATCCTATCTTACTCTGTTTAATCTTGTTGAGGGGTGAATGGACTAACATGGCTTGTAAGGTATTAACTGGCACAGCTAGAGATTATGATCTCGGAAGGCATGTTTTCGCCATTGAGATTATGTAGGCTGGTGTGTGTTCCCCGTAGTTCCACCATGCTTCTTCCCACTCTTCGCACTTTGCTCAGGTATTTACTCCCTTGTTAGTATTGGTAGCTCTAAAAAACTTAGGTTAACTGCCACTGATAGGTAACTGGTATCGATGCGATAAGTGGAAGGACGAGGAGAGGGAGTGTGTAATGTGTAACTTTGCCATCATCTCCTCTGCATCCTCCCTAGATATCAGGTTGTTGACCAGTTCGAAGCCTATGCGGGTAGGTCAATTCCTTGATCTCTGTATCTCCAGATGTTTGTTTATGCAGATTTGCACGTGCACGCATGCCTCAGTGATCTACCCTACTTAAACTGAATTGTGCACGTATTGCCTAAAAATCAGAGCAGGGTGTTTTTGCTCTTGTTTTGTTGGATTCGCGCCGTTAACTCTCGCCTTGCCAATCTAGATCACTACTCCCTCTTCGTTAATACTCGTGAAGGTCACCACCAACTGTTGCGCCATGTGCGAGAGAGCTACTCTTGGTTGGAGTGCGCTTGTTTTCAAGTTCTCGCATATTTTATGTTTTCCTTTCCTTCCGTCTCGATGTTTTCGCATGTTCCTGCAAAATTTTGCAGATGATGATATGTGATAGAACAATCATGTGGCTGCACATGCACTCCCCCATGTCGAGATATATTCTTCTTTTTTTTTTTTCTCAAATTAACAATTTTTAGTAATTACTGCTCTACGATCTCGGTTTAAAGTTACCCAACAAGGACGAAATTGACCCATTATTTTTTGTCTCCATCGAATAGCCGATGGTTGAATTAGTATAGAATGAATATACAAAAATGCTAAAAATCAATAATAGCCTCAAGGGAAAGCCGGAAATGGATCGCGCTCTCTCACTTTTGCATACTCTCTCGTACACGCGACGGGATCAGGGTGAGATCAGGGTTTCGTCCTTGTTGGGTAACTTTAAATGTACCTTGAGGAGGTGCTCAGGTTGACCGGACATAGCTCGATATATAAATCCCTCGTCACAGACAATGATATACGGCGGAACGGACCTTGAATTTTGCTCCTGGGAGATGATTGGTGCGAAATACGGCTGTTTTATAGCGGGGTGAGGAGAGCATAGTGCTCAGGTCAGTTGGGGAAAGGGCGGGAGTGCGAAAGGAATGAGAACACTCACTCACTCCGATTGATCGGACACTGATTACGCCCCACGAATTAGGGGTAGTCATGGATGATTATGATGGTTCCGTGCCGAAGTGAAGATATTTCCCTCGCTAGACTACAAATTCATTCCCGATTCCCAGTATGGCTCAATCGAAGGTAGAATTTCCAATCTCAGGAAATAATAGTCGTTGTTATCTAATGCTTGTTTACTTTTCGGCTCCGCTTTCTATCTTATCTTTGGCCTCTGTCTTGCTTCGCTCCGTGGCATCGCATAAACAAGCAAATGAATGACACTCACACGTTTGCACGGATTCATCAGGTTTTCTCGGTTATTTGCCAGGATGAGAAGGAATAACACAAAACAACTGGGATGTGTAATTTGTACTCGGATCTGTGATCATCTATTTCGCATGTTTTGTTTCATTACTTCCGAATTCTCATTGCATCGGACGCATTACTTGTAGATGTGCCTAGATGTGAACACCTTTTTTTTATTTTTCGCGATAGGGAAGTGACCTAGGCTCCATCATAATGGATATGCCTATCGTAGGCGTATCATCAAGGTAGACTCTGATCATATCTGATCAGCACGTGCGACCAGTGTAGTTTTTTTCAGTAGCCGTAATTATGACTACAATTTTTTTCCTAAACTGTATTTCAAAATGTGAGTAGCATGTGATACCACTCTTCTTCACTACACTATTGTAGTAGGCTATGTATTTGTAAAGTGTGACTCGTCGTGTACTTTGGCCCGACATTATATTACCCTAGCGCGCTCCGTTTGGACTATGACCCTGAGGATCGGAGAAGGCTCGGTGTCGAGTCAAACAGAATGTCATGTACTCTGCACCATCTCTAGGTTCTGTCCGGAATGAGGAACTTACTCCTCTCCATATTTAAGGATCGAAACATCTAGCCGCTCGCATTCGATTTCCTTTTTCGGCCCTTCTATCATATTTCTTAATTTTAAAAATTATCGATATTTTCATTGTCATTGTTTTGTCATTTACTCTGGCATGCTCCAAAAATTTGGAAATGCACGTGAATACGACTCTAGACTGGACACACATTTCCCAGTGTGGAATGTTTTCTGTTTTGTAATCCCTCGTACACTCTGAACAGTATATAGGAAAGACTATAGGAAAGACTAATAGGAATGGCTTCGAATGGTGTCCTATGCACATCTCCACCCTGGCCTCTCTGCAATGTTGCGTCTCCATGACAAGGAGGGGGGTTTATTGTCCCTCTACTCTGCCTCGTGCCTCTCTCTCTCTCCTCTCTTGCTATCACTCTGATAGGGGGAGATAAATAGGCTTCTCGTGAGGGATCTTTCCCTCTCTCAGCCTTTGGTCATTCTCACAGTTTGACGCCCCCAATCACGAGGGGGAGCATCTCTCTGAGCTAGACTACGTTCCTTCGCCTACTCGATTACCGCATTCGCCTATTCGTACTCTGCGGAGGAAGGAGGGGCATTCCGGCTGCACTCTTTCCCAGTGATAGTGCCAGTTTTCGCTGACCGTCCTGATTCATTTGATTTGCACAGTGGTGCTGTTCCGTATTTTATCAGTCAATTTCGAATCAATAATCAATCGATAATCTGCAGTGGCTCGATGGCGAGTGAGACGGTGCAGCGGCGCCGACTGCAGCAACAGCCGCAGCACCAGCATATCGGAAATGGAGGTACGGTGGACCCGATCGATAAGGTTACGGTATTTAGTCAGGGATTCCTTCCTCAATAGAAAAAAAGTTGAACCTGTGGAGTTGTTGGGTGTGAGAGCATGCCTACACTTGAGTATCAGAAGAACGAGACTGGTGTCAGGGGCACCGTCGATGTCGAATGGCGTGTCGAAAGAGAACGAGAGGAAGATCAGCCTGAGAAATGAGTGAGCTCTTTCCTTTCTGTTTTGTAGCAAGCTCATCTTTCATCTGTATTCAAAGTTACTTGGTTGTGTTACATCACTCACCAATTTTCCAAAATTTTCGAAACTTTGCCCTTGTTTTCCTCCGAGTTTTTTTCATCTAATTGGCATGGGAATATTATATCCATTGCGCCAACGATTGTTCGCTCCAGTCCACTGGCGCGAAGCGTGCACAAGCCACAGGACTCGCTCTTCCTCCTCCAGCTCGGGATGGACGAACTACAGAGGTGAGATCCCCTTCATTTAACCCCCGTATCTATCTTAGCTTGGTATGGTAGCATCGGAAGTGATCAGAATGTGTCACATTGCAACTCAAGAGCGTGAGAGGATTGGAAATTAAGAGAATCGGTCTCTATCTCCCTATCTCTCTCTTCAGGTTTCTTCAACCTCTCGATGCTTCTGCTGGTGGTGTCGAATGGACGAGTCGCCCTCGAGAACCTCATCAAGTACGGAGTGCTCGTGTCGCCTCGTATGTTTATTTTTATTAGTAATTAATTAAACTGATTTTAAGGACTCGTAACTTAAAATTCGTGTAAAAACTGAGAAACAGGTGACTTAGTACCCGTGGTTTAGTGGTTGATAGCAATATGTATTGTTGAAGCCTTCAATATTGTATTCACGAACAATCCGAGGATTGATTGATTTTGAAAAAAAATTACAATGTACGTGCGCTCGTAAATAGAAAAGGTGAACCAAAATTCACGAGTGCCCGTGCGAAAAAAAATAAACATTGTACGAGGTTGTGCTTTTTTTGGGATCACGCATTTTTAGCCGTACTCTTTCTCCACCCATCACTGCTCGCAACGTTTAGTAAACATCCAATACGATTAAGGGTGGTCACGTAGTATGCGAAGTTCCTCCAATTTTTCTCGGTTACCTATTAGTGAAAAGAAAAAAAAATACCCGCAGAAGTGAAACACACAGGGAAGCAATTATACACTACAATCTTTCTACCAATCAACCAGCTCATATTCCCTTTTGAATGAGGAGTCGGCGATTCTCAGAATTTGGGAGATCGTTACATCTTCGACAATGAATCATGTTGTGACTATGCATGTAAGGGATTCTTCCCTTGCAGTTCAGTGGGTGGAGCGGGCCTGGGCCGACTTCTCCTTCACTAACTGCCCGAATGTCGCCCTCGTTCTCGCCTCCAATCTCGTCATCCTCACAGGTATTCACCACCGAGAAACTACTGCGTCAGTTGAACTGCACTTGGAGAGATGTACTTCTATTTCTAGACTGTTTACCAAACTGTGAAGTGTGGTAGCCCCACAGAGTGATTGATTGTTCCCGTTGCAGAGCGTGGATATCTGCCCGAGATGTTCGCAGCAGTCTTCTATCCTCTCATCATCTGCATCCATCTCATCACTCCCCGTCGCAGTCACACTCGTCCACCAGGTATCAGATGGACCATTTTCAAATGCTTCATAATATTTGATTCCGATAGGTGGTGGAAGCATTTTTTGCAAGGATTCGATTACGCAGTGGCTGCCAATGAATTGTATTTTCTACCACATCCATTCGCAGGGCAACCCGTTGTACTCCTCGGGCGCCCTGATGATCTTCGTGGTCGAGTCCCTCAAGATCGTATCCTACGTTCACGTCAACTACTGGTGCAGGTATGGCTATTTGTTCGGATATCAGAGTGATGAGAAGTGGTGAAGTTGTAAATGATTTAAAGTTTTATGTCGAATTATCGCAATGCTATTCAGATGCGCGGAGCGTGCAGACAAAGCTGCTGCTGCAGCCTGGAAAGAAGGGCGGAGAGTCGAAGATCGCAGAGGGAGAACAGGTGCGTAGGGGATGGAATGGGATTGGAGGCTGAATAAAATCGATACGATTCCCTCGCAGTTGACGTCCTCTGACGCGCTTTCTCTCTACCCGGGCACTCTCACTCTCTCAAATCTCTACTACTTCCTCCTCGCTCCCACTCTCTGCTACGAGTTGGCCTTCCCTCGATCGCCCCGAAGGAGAAAGTCATTCCTCATCAAGAGAACCGCCGAGGTACGGTAGCTTATTCTAGCCAGCATGGCGTAGCGAAAGAAGCAGATGGATCAGCACCGATAATTTATGACAACGTACCATGTGGTGCAAGATACGAGATGACAATTCAACTTGATTTGCGTCCCTAGCGCCATGGGGAATATGCGAGACCAATTCGATCTGTAGAAACAACAGCAACACTAAAAGCACATCTTGCAGCTGATCTTCCTCACTTTCCTCATGCTCGCACTCATCCAGCAGTGGGTGGTGCCCCTCGTGAAGAACAGCATGGCGCCCTTCAGGTGAGCAGGCGTTCAAATGAGTGCTTTCAGAAAATTATTGATTTGCGTAGTGCTGGCGCAGTTATCGTGTGGTTTATGAATATTGATTGGTTATAGTAACATGAACATCTCTCGAATGGTGGAGCGTGTGCTCAAGCTGGCCGTGCCCAATCTACTCATATGAGTCAGTTGATCTTTGATCTGTGCTCTGAGTTTTTAAAAAAAAAGAAATAAAGGTCGTAATTTTTCCATTTTCTTGGTCGAGCTAATAGTTGTAATTGATCCTTTTCCTTCTCACAGGCTCATCTTCTTCTACTCGATGTTCCACTCGCACTCAATCTGCTCGCGGAGATCCTCTGCTTCGCCGATAGAGAGTTCTATCGTAAGCCCTTATATTTTGGCTCAGCTATTCATTACGTGAGAAGGGACTAGCCGAGCCTATCGCTTCGCTACGGGTAAACCATGGGGAATTAGGTTGGGAATGAATTTACACGATTTTCTGGGAGTTCTATGCCAAGAATTGGCGAATTTTGAGCGAAATGTGTTTTGCACTCTAGGCGCGCCGGTTAGGCTGTTACAGTACTTGGGCGCACGCTAGGTTACGTTCTTTACGTTCTGAAAACTCCCCGACACTTTATATGCATGCTAAAAATGCAGTAAAAGGTTTGCATCCGGTGGGATCCGAACCTGAGCCCCAGGCAGCGAATTTTCCCACTGTGCCACGCTTAAACCTTAATATATTAAAAGATCAAATAACCCAATCCGAATCGTCTCGACGAGAGCTACAAGATGGTATATTGCACGCCTCATCATTTTTTAGAACAAACGCTTCTATCCCCAAAAATGTGTTTTTTCGTCACCCAACATGCCCTCACGGAAACGCCCGTATCTCAGGGTCAAAGTTGATCTACCGAGATGACGTTGGCTCCATCGAAAGAGTAGCATTTTTTGCACTTATTACTTAGCATGGGTACTTGAAAAGGCCGTCAAATTATTTCGCAAAGGACAATAATCACGTTTTGGGAAACCGTATACTTTGAACACCCATAAGTCGGCTCAGAGTGGTCCTACAGGGTCGCCCGTTATATCAGTTGCACAGCAAAATTTTTCACCCTTGTGCATTTTGACGAGATCTACAACTTTGCTGTTGAACGCGAAGCTCTAAATTCAATGCGCAAAAAAGTTACATGCGGATAACTGGACAGAATGCTTCTCCTCCTTTTCTCTCCTCCCTAAGGTGCCTCAAATCCAAAGTGTCTCAGGGGGAATTCAGTAACTCACTTCATTTTTGAGCTACAGAGGTCCTACTGGTCTAGATGCTCGATGCTCGAACTCGCTAAGCATTTCGACGAAAATAAAAGTCGGTACGCCTTAAAATATATGAAAAACGCTAAAAAAAATGTGATAAGTCCCCACCACTCACTCAATTCTTATCGAATCCTCACCAAATTTCACCTGAGTGCTTACCATACATCATCCCTCGTGATTCCCCCTTGCGACAAAAGATGCGGCAAAAGAGTTTGCCTCGGCCGGGATTCGAGCTGGCTCGGGGATTGCGTGCTAGTCTAACATCTTCCCGACTGCGCCACGCCCCAAGATTCGTTATTTTTGATTTCCAGAAAAAGTGAAATGGACCATTCGACGCGTCTCGTCAAGGCGAACATTTTTCCTGCCAGCACCTAAGCGCTATCTGCACGCGCTCGCCCAAGCGCGGGCTCGGAAGCTTTTCGCCGATTTTTCAAAGTGATCTTTGATCTTTCAAACGTGATCCAATCTTTTCGGCCTCAACATAAAAAAGATGCGCCGTGGTCGAAAGTATATAACCCTACTAAATGCCACACATTCCCGCGCTCTTCCCGCGACTTACGAGTAGTTTGCTTTCTGAGTGTTCGGAAAATTGCAACGATCTCTTATATATAGGGGGGGGGGGGGGGGGGGGGGGGGGGGGAACATGAGTTGTTCGTCCACTTGACTGCGCTCATGATAATATGGAATTATTACTCACTAATCCGCTTCCTGTTGCGGGCTCTAAAAAAGAAATATAGAGGTGGGTCATGGATAGAATCAAATCCTGATTTCTTGCAGTGACTTCTGGAACGCGGAGTCGATTCAGTACTTCTGGAAGACGTGGAATATCCCCGTGCATCGATGGGCACTCCGTCACATCTTCATGCCCATGATGAGGAATGGATACTCGAAGAAAGTGAGGAAGGAGTGGGAAGAGAGAGATATACACAGATGCGTTCCATCACCAGGCAGCTGATATAATATGCTACCGCGGAAAAAATTTAGCGTGAAAATTCAACGATGAGGCAGTCGTATTCGTGAGAGTCGAGAGGTGGTTAGGCGATGCGTCGGACGTTTTTTCCGATACTATTCCATTATTAATAATGCCTTTTGCAGAGTGCGATTGTGGTGGTCTTCTTCGTATCCGCCTTCTTCCACGAGTATCTGGTGAGAGACCATCGATGTAGTCAACTGAATCATTTGTCTGTCAATTGAACATCATGATGACATCGAGAAACACCGAATGTTCTAGAACAATTCAAGGGCTATGAATGTTTTGTGAATTCTTTTCCTCATTAGATGCTAATATTTATGATTCGAACATGAACCATCGAGTATATTAGTTTGTCCTGTGCACGACCTACTGGTCCTTCTCACCCCGATGACGACGAGTATGACTCTCTCTCTCCCTGGCAGGTCTCGGTGCCTCTGCACATGTTCCGTCTCTGGGCGTACTACGGAATGATGGCTCAGATCCCGCTTTCCTTCGTCACCGATCACGTCGTCAAGGGAGGAAGAGCAGGTGAGAAGGGAGAGAAAGAAGGGGCTCTCTCCAGATAGAATACTCTTTCTAGTTACCCATCGACAGTTCATGTGAGTGACGGAAATGCGTTGAAATTGACAGAATTTTTTGATCGGGGAATACGATTTCACGGAACGTGAGCAATTTGCAAGTCTTGATTTAGCGATTTGGATATTTTGATCTGTGCGATCTCCTATGAAACAACAACGAATATGGATGAAATAGTAAACGTAGTTTGACCTCTTGATCTTTGATCTTTAATCTCCTCTCTTCCTCGCAGGTAACATCGTCGTCTGGCTCTCGCTCATCCTCGGCCAGCCCATGTGCATTCTGATGTACGTTCACGACTGGTACCTCATCCACTACGCGTAGTGTGATCGGCAGCAAACATTGGGAAAGGTCTCCCTTTTCGTGGTGTGATCGGGTGGTGTGCCCTTCCCTCTCCTTCCCTCGTCTCTCCTTGATCCGAGTGCCCCTCTCCTCTCCCATCTTGTTTCTTTTGACTCACCCACTATTTGTTTGTGTGTTTCCCTTCGTCTCTTCTCTCGTCTCGAATTGTTCACTCGTTTTTGTCGAGTGGAGTAGATCTCAATTTGGAAATTACTTTCTTGAAATAGCTTTTCGTATAGTGTGTCTGGTCTACAGCTGCCCCTACCTTGCATTGTTTGTGAGAGATTGTAAGAAATTTATTGCTCAGTTCTCTCGTCGATTCAGATTGCATTACATTTTCCCATTCTCGAGATTGCATCAAGTTGAGTAGTTTTGTACCTCTCATTTCTCTGTTTTCTCCCTTCTATTTTGCCTTACTCCACCCTTTCCTTCCCCCACTCGTTCCTTTAGTGGACGCAGTTCGCCTCCCATTGATCATGAGTATTTTTAAAAGTATTTCTGGCCATTGATTTATGAATATTATTTCTTGTAGCCTCCATTGACGCGTGTTGTATATTGTGCCAGTTAGCCTTGATCTACCCTTCAATGCCTCCCTGTAGGTCAAAATCTCCGAACTTCGGACCTCATTTGTTTTAGCTCTGTATATCGTGCTCTCAAAGCCATGCCCGTTGTTTCGTGTAAAGATAGAGATATCCGAGAGAATACAGACATATTTTGATTAATAAATATATCTATTACTCGAGTGTCCGCAGCTCCACAATGCGCAAGGTTACACGTTTCCTAATCGTATATCCTATAGAGATAATTTTGTATTACTTTTTGTACTTTTTGCACGAACCAAATAAGTCAGTTCTCACTTCTCAGGGCTAATTGCCGGTCGGGCGTGCCGGACCGTAACAATTTCCACCGTCCGGCAAGCTGGACCGCTTCGCGAGGTACGTGCGCAGCTTGGTCGACAGGCTAGTCAACTGGGTGAGTCGGAAGTTTGACCTATTTGCATACGTGGACGAAGTGTGAAGGAGGATGCAAAAGCAGCGTCTAATTGAGTAGAGATGGGATGCAAAAGACAAGCGAGGGTTGATTTACGATCCATTCTATCCGATGTGATTGAACATCTGGAGAGTCTTCTCTCCCTAATCGAGGGGGCGAATATCCTCCCATCCTCCCTCTCCCTCCATTCTCAAATGGCTCGCACTCCCTTCTCTTGCCTCCGTTGCCCGCTCGCTATCGACTTTCCTCCCCCTACTCACCACTCGACCTCTGGCGCATGTTCTTCTTTTTTTCTTGTTTTCACACGTTTTTGAATTGGGCGGTCTTATGAATGCTAGACGGGATTCGATTGATCCCTCTTTTTTCTGCTATTATTGATTAGCTCCCCAGAGTGGGAGCGAGGCATAGCAAGTACATTGCACTCTGCGCGTTATTTCTTCACCTTTCTGACTAGTGGTGGTAATCACGGACTCTTCTCAGCTGCGCGGTCCCTCGGACGCCGTCAACAGCGTGGAGGGACGCAATAGCAAGGCAAACTCCCCCAAGGGTCAGTAAGTTGATGGTTCAGCCTGTTGGTTTGATGTTTTTGATGGATTTGACATGATTATTGCCTCTAGATTTGGTTCTTCATTATTATTGTGATGGCGAGGTTGTTAAGTACTAGTGAAACAGGAAATCAAATTGAGGAATGTTTTTTGAGAGATTTGTGTTGCTCCATTTGACCAAGTCGTTGATAACTAAATGGAAATTTGATAGATTTGAACGATTTTCTATTAATCTGGAATCTTTTTTTTAAATTTTCGTCAGTCTAATGGTTGTTCTTCTTGAGGAGCTGGGGGTTCGGAGGGTGCTGGAGATGGGGCGGGCAGCAGGGAGACATCGCCACCTGCCAGAGGAGTCTGCGAGACACTCGACCACGATGCAGTCATGAGGTACGCCCAGTTTATGTATGCACCATAGAAGGGTGTAAAGTAATGGCCTACTAAAACCCTTCAGTGATAAGAAGGTCTCTACTACAGAAAACTATTCATTTCCTATTCCCTCCTAATTCCAGTCTTGTTGTTTATGTGGAGAGAGGTAGGGATGCTCAGATGAATCCACCTTCTTTAGATGAAAATTCGGAGTCCGTTGACGGCTTGCTTTGTAGATAGTATTACTGGGCACTAAGAGTGTGTTGAGACTGGCAAGGACACTCGCATAAATACTAGATGAGCTGATGACTCGGGGTTGCTTTGGAGTAATTCTAGAACGCATTACGGTCACTGTGCGTAGTCATCCACTTTACAGAAAAACATTAAAAATAGTGAGAAGTGAATTGAAATTTGTGCAATAATTTCAACTTAAATGTTGGTTAGCAACGCAACGTGAACTTGTCATGTAATGAAATTTGAAAAAAGTGATGAAAAAATTAATAAACATGGAAATATTTTTAGGATCGTCCGATTACCAGATGGAGTGGATCAGAATGAGTGGATGGCATCGCACGTGATCGCCCTCTTCGAACACGTCAATGCACTCAGGTGAGAGAGAGAAGGAGGAGTGAGATATTGATGGTATCGGATTTAAAGCTACCTAACACCCTTGAAATTAAATTGTGCGCGTGCCTGATCATGGCAAAGGTATGAGATCGTATTCAAAAAAAGAGAGTGGGCGGATCATTGTCCGTTCAATGATGTGGGAACCTAATCTGAGAAACCCTTTTTTATGATTTGACCTTGCAATATGTACATTCATTTTTTTAACATAGTGATAACGAGTGATTCACTTTTAATTGAACACGGAGAAAGGGCTGAAATTTGCGATTCAAATATATTTTCATTTTTGCAGAGGCAGCGTATCGGAGATGTGTACAGTGGCCACGTGTCCCACCATGAGCTACTCAGGTATTTACAAACCTGCTATAGTCATGTGAAAATAGCAAAATTAACGATTTCTAGTTCTAACAAATATTTTTTTGATTTTTAGATATCCCAAAATTGTATATGAAGCCCCAGCAGTGATTCGGTTATTAACTACCATTAATAACTATTAACTCGCAGTAATATATAGCATGTGGACTTAGAAGAAAGCATTCCGCATAAATCACCTACCTCCATTGCCATCCATTCCCTCACCCGTTCCCCTACAGGTGTATCCAAGTTGTCGTGGGTGGATGAGAAGGGGAAGAAGCACGCGTACTCGGCAGCCCAGTACATGGACTCGGCCCTCTCCCAGTGCGAGCAGAAGTGCGACGATGCCGTCCTCTTCCCCACCAAGGTTCGGAGATGAGAGGGATGAGTGACAGATGCAGCAATGTGCATAGTATCATAGGCAACAGTAGGAACTGTGCATTCATGAACTGTAATAAGTGTTACAATGATAATTATTAGAGCTCTAGAAGAGATTACGAAGTAGGCCACTATTCATCTTTGGTTTAACCTGGTGTACCTAAATTCCGTCAATTAAATCAAAAGATTACATTCCGGCTATTAATATTCTAATAGTATTCTCTTCAGCACGGTCAGCCGTTCCCGATGCAGTTCCCTCAGTCGGTGGCTTCGTTGACTCGTCTGCTCTGGCAGTGCATCGGGCATCTCTACGAACGACACTGGAAACACATCGAATCACTCAATCTCGTGCCACAGGTATGGGGGGGGGGAGAGATAAGAGATAGGGGGGGGGGGGGTGAGAAATCTAAATGCTGCATATTGTCCGATGCGTGTGTCCATCTATGACAGAAACAACTTTATTTCATTGAAATTGTGGTATCATACGATTAATAAATCCTAATCGGACGAACGCACTTCCTTCAAAGTGTTCATTCGTCTCACTTCAATCTATCATTCATCTCCTTCTCTGCAGGCTGCCCTTGTCTTCGAGCATCTGGCGCGATTCTCGCAGGAGTTCAGCCTACTCGATGCAGTGGAGCAGGTGAGGAAGGGGATACTGTAGGAAATTAGGGACGAGGGTACTGTAGGTCATCGCGTAAGTTTCTATATCAACGCTGGTCTAATCACATACATAACCTATTGTCGGGAACTAGTTCTAATCCTAGTGGGACAAATGCATGTAATCATTTCACGCTCATCATATTATCACTCGTCTTCTGAGAGATTACATGAAATCGAGACCCCCTTTGACAAAATGTTCAAAGTGCTCGGATCTCTTTGAGATTTTCGTGGTAGGTGTCCCTAACGTCCTGGATTTTTTTGTACATACGGATTCCGTGATTTCTCAAAACTGCCTAAAAGCCGGCTCTTGAAATTTCGAAATTTCGAAAATTCATAAAATGCTTCAAAATTGAGCTAGAGTTTCGCCCAAAAAACCAAAATGACCGCCTTATTACGTAGAGCAACTTTTATGTTGACATTTTTAGTGTAGCCAAAAGTGGAAGTTTCGAAAAGTGCAACAAATATTTTTTTCGACATCATTTTTCTCATTTTTTGGCCGTCGTGAAAAAAGAAGTTCCCTTGCATCCTGAGATTTTATCAGAATCGTAATCTGCTACCTTATCTACCCCAGGAAAACAATTTTCACGAAAATCGAAGATATAGTATTCATCGATTTTTGGCCTCAAACATGGCGAACCTCGTGTTTTCAAGCAAAATCAAAAATTTCATGATGTCATATTTAAGTAATGGATATCTTTTCTTTCCGTTTTCAATGTTTACTGGTCTATTTATACCGATTTCCATTGAAAAAAAACGAAGATTTCAATACTTCACAAATTCGCATTTTTTCACAAAATTTCTCAGATTTCATATGACATCATGAAATTTTCGATTTTGCTTGAAAACACGAGGTTAGCCATGTTGAGGCCAAAAATCGATGAATACTATATCTTCGATTTTCGTTAAATTTTTTTTCCTGTTGTAGAAAAGGTAGCAGATTACGATTCTGATAAAATCTCATGATGCAAGGGAACTTATTTTTTCACGACGGCCCAAAAAATGAGAAAAAATGATGTCGAAAAAATGATTTGTTACACTTTTCGAAACTTCCACTTTTGGCTACACTAAAAATGTCAACATAAAATTTGCTCTACGTAACAAGGCGGTCATTTTGGTTTTTTGGGCGAAACTCTAGCTCAATTTTGAAGCATTTTATGAATTTTCGAAATTTCGAAATTTCAAATCACGGAATCCGTATGTACAAAAAATCCAGGACGTTAGGGACACCTACCACGAAATCTCAAAGAGATCCGAGCACTGAACATTTTGTCAAACGCCACCTGCCATCTCTCAGAAGACGTGTGTTATTGGGAAAAGTGTCGAAGTAGTAGTCCAAACTAGCTATCACCCCTGAAATATTTGGCTGCCTGTGCATGATCACCCAATATTTGATGCTAATATGCAAACTGCAGAAGCGGATCGATGCGGTTGTCTTCGTGGTGCGGCCGCCGGTTCTCGAGGGTACGGTACCCACACCGGAGTTCTAAAGGAGACCCGTAGGACCTCGTCCCCTCCTTCTCATAGTAGGTCTCACTTGTCCATCAACTGTTCTTCTTTTCTATCCCGATTGTATGTACATGTAATTCTAGGACCGTTTTAGCCCGATTTTCTCCTTTCTCGCCATTCTGTCACTAGTACCCTTCGATTTCCCTGCTGAAAACCAGTTATCCATTTTCCGATGCGCATCTAGAATAGTGATTGATGCCCTTTGTTATGCTTGTTGTCCCTCTCTGACCCTCCTTCCGACTACCGTATCCCTGATTGTGAATACTACAGGTATAGTAAACCAACGCCCGTAATTTCGTTCGCTATTTAGTCTGCTGTATACCATTGAGTTTGTATGCACGGAAACACTGTGATATTTAATAAATAATTTTTAATAACTTGCATGTCCATACAAAGGAATATGGCGCTGCACTACTATGGAATGGCCAGAAGATTAAGCAAAAATATTGAATATTTTATTCAACGACAAAATAGTGCTTAAAACGAGGCGATTCTATCGATTGCTCCCTCGCACGGCGTCCTCTATTGTCTATGACTCCAAATTCGAATCTTTTGTATCTATTGTCTGCAGTGCGAAGTGTGCGTGGCCACAGGACAAAACCCTCATTATTTAATTAATTGAATAGTCCTCGTTGTCAGTCTTCTCCACTCCTCCAACTGGAGCAGCAATGACTGCCTATCCTGTCCATCGACATGACCAGCTGACAATGGGAAACCAGCTGATGTGAATTTTAGTTTGCATTAATAAAAACATTGCCCGTACTAACTATATTCTACTGAATTTTCAAAAATCTAGACAATTTTAGTTTTCCGAGAATAGCACCTTCTATTGATAGCATTATCACAACTATGGATCACTGTTTACACTCGCTTTTTGGAATGATCACACAAAATTTTCCAGATGCACTCTCATCTTTCCTCATTGCAGATCTATACACTCGTCCATTCACGCATCTCTGTTCACGAACACTTTGATACACTTGCTGAGACGAATGAGAATTGATCAATCAACTTGATTTGGAATGTGAATGTGGCCCTAAAGAGGGCCGTTGGGTTCTGGGGTTTGCACTCATGTGAGCATTCATCGGGGACTTATCCACCGAATCCGTAGAGGGTGCGGCCCTGACGCTTCAGAGCATAGACGACGTCCATGGCGGTGACGGTCTTTCTCTTGGCGTGCTCGCAGTAGGTGACAGCGTCACGGATGACGTTCTCAAGGAAGGCCTTGAGGACACCACGGGTCTCCTCATAGATGAGTCCAGAGATACGCTTGACTCCACCACGACGGGCAAGACGGCGGATAGCCGGCTTGGTGATTCCCTGGATGTTGTCGCGAAGGACCTTGCGATGGCGCTTGGCTCCTCCCTTTCCGAGTCCTTTGCCTCCCTTTCCACGTCCGGACATGATGACTACACTTGCTAGAGTGATGGCCACTCTACCCAACACCCCGCTTATATGCACAATTAGATGGGACCATCGAGGGCAAGCTCCGCCCCTTTTTACGCGCCAAAAGAAGGCGTCGATTTCAAAAATGAATCAATCTATCCTAGCCTGGTCTTTGATTTTAGCTGAAAATTATGATGAGGACACTTCCATTGTTCTAACACTGGGGATAACTGTCTCACTATCTCAACAAACTCACTATCTGAAATATTTTTGACTTTTCAATGCTAAGACGCAGATTGAGATGAATAGTATGAAAGAAGAGATCAACTCGGTTTGGAATGTGTATGTGGCCCTAAAGAGGGCCGTTGGGATCAGATTAGCCGTGTTGAGCAGCCATGGAAGGTTTACTCCTTGTCTCCGGCGGTCTTCTTGGGAAGAAGCACGGAGTTGATGTTGGGGAGAACTCCTCCTTGGGCGATGGTGACACCAGCCATGAGCTTGTTCAGCTCCTCGTCGTTTCTGACGGCGAGCTGGAGATGGCGAGGGTTGATTCTCGTCTTCTTGTTGTCACGGGCAGCGTTGCCAGCGAGCTCAAGAACCTCAGCAGCGAGGTACTCGAGGACGGCAGCGAGGTACACCGGGGCTCCGGCTCCGACACGCTGGGCGTAGTTGCCCTTGCGCAGCATGCGGTGGAGACGTCCCACGGGGAACTGCAGACCAGCACGAGAAGAACGAGACTTGGCCTTTCCTCGCTCTTCGCCTTTCCTCCCTTTCCACGTCCAGACATGATGACTATTGGTTGCTCGTTTGCACGAATGGAGAAAGACCCCACTATCTCCTCTTAAGTATACCCACGGAGACTCATCCGAGAACACGCTCCGCCTCCATTTGCGCGCCAAACTGGCGTCTCTTTTATGCTCTCACCATCTAGTCTCTTACTGTAGACTCTATGATCATGAAATATTTTCCTCCTCTTTGGTTTTGGATGTATCTGGACCATCGAAATGTCGCAGAAGGAAATACCTATCCAAATTGTTTAGTGAAGATTCTGGATTCAGAGCTTGTGGAGACACTTGAGAATTTATCGATTGAAGACATGAGATCAACTCGGTTTGGAATATGAATGTGGCCCTAAAGAGGGCCGTTGGGTTCAGGGTGGTCACTGTCGACGCAAGGTCATCTGTTTCCAGATTTACTTGGAGGAAGTGTACTTGGTGACGGCCTTGGTGCCCTCAGAGACGGCGTGCTTGGCAAGCTCTCCAGGAAGGATCAGACGGACGGCGGTCTGGATTTCGCGAGAGGAGATGGTCGATCGCTTGTTGTAGTGAGCGAGACGGGAGGCCTCACCGGGCGATTCTCTCGAAGACGTCGTTCACGAACGAGTTCATGATCGACATTGCCTTGGAGGAAACTCCAGTGTCAGGGTGGACCTGCTTGAGCACACGGTAGATGTACACCGAGTACGACTCCTTTCTCGACTTTCTTCTCTTCTTGTCTCCAGTACGGACGGCCTTCTTGGACTTGGCGGCCTTCTTGGCTCCCTTGGCGGACGGCTTGGGCGGCATCTTGAGAACTAGGTTGTCACAAAGAATGTGGTGAAAATCCCCACCTGAGCTCTCCTTAAGTATGATGAGGACGGGCAGATGAGGACAAGCTCCGCCCCTTTTTGGGCGGGAAAGTGCGCGTCCTTCGTGTCTGCTCACGCTTTAACGTCTGTTCTCATGTGCAAGAGCGAATGCATTCACTGGTAGATTTGGATGTAAGAGAGATCAGTTATATAGTGGACCAGTCGAGAATGTAATTGCGATATTTATTAAAAGAATTGAGAAAATCAAGTAATTATTTCTTGTATTCTTACAAATTCATTGTACCAAAATGAAGGCAAACGGTTTTGAAAATCGGGATTTCATCGAGACTTTCGGTAAACCAGCCCAGTACATCCCAAACTTGGGCAGTTAAACGAGTATCACTTTTTGATTCAATAATGAGAGTTAATGATTGTCAGATAGTGCTCATTCACAGAAACGAACATGTCTATCCTCGAAGATCATCTCATCTTTAACCATCCACACACATCCCCTGCTATTCGATCAACTTGGTTTGGAATCAACATGTGGCCCTAAAGAGGGCCGTTGGGTTCAGGGTAGCGGCTGTTCAACCACAATGCTTAAGCACGCTCTCCGCGGATACGGCGGGCCAGCTGGATGTCCTTGGGCATGATGGTGACACGCTTGGCGTGGATGGCGCACAGGTTGGTGTCCTCGAAGAGTCCGACGAGGTAAGCCTCGGCGGCCTCCTGGAGGGCCATCACGGCGGACGACTGGAAGCGGAGGTCGGTCTTGAAGTCCTGGGCGATCTCGCGGACCAGACGCTGGAAGGGGAGCTTGCGGATGAGCAGCTCCGTCGACTTCTGGTAGCGACGGATCTCACGGAGAGCGACGGTACCGGGACGGTAACGGTGGGGCTTCTTGACTCCTCCCGAGGCGGGGGCCGACTTGCGAGCTGCCTTGGTGGCGAGCTGCTTGCGGGGAGCCTTTCCTCCAGTGGACTTGCGAGCGGTCTGCTTGGTACGGGCCATTACGAGTGTGGAACTGCACGATGAAGAAGAGTCTCACTCTCTGCTTTTATATCAGCTGTACGAGGAGTGAGGAGGGGACGAGGGCAAGCTCCGCCTCCATTTAGGCGGCAAAATGGCGTGGTGGTCACTTTAACGTAGCATATAGATTTTAAAGTGAAAGTCTATCTAACTGTTATAGTATCATTGATTTCCAGAGGCTTCTTCGCATTTTCATACAGAAATGGATTAGGATGGCTGTCCGTTCCCTCCCTCTCTTTGCCATACTCCTACTATGCACCATTCTCATCTGTTTTTGGCTCCTTCTGCTGATGGAAAGGGAGGAAATGAACTGGGAAGGATCAGGAACAAGGAAAGAGAAGGTTGACTCGGATGAAGAGTATGGCATATTGATGAAGATTGCAGAGAAATCTCTCCTCATGTCGACTCCCAGATGAATTGGCAGAGTCTGCGATGGGAAGAATGAAGAGTGAGGAGTGCAGGGAGAAGTTGAGAGAGGTTGCATGCGCCCTCGAGGAAGGGACACTCCATGAGACATTCCCTCTCTCCACCTGTCCTCTATTCGGTAGGCACTTGAGACTACGCTCCTTTCCTCGATTGAAGAAGTTCGATTCAGATTCCCGAAGGAAGGATGAATACATTGGATGCTATGCTGACTCGAAAAGGAAGAGATTATTGGATGGCCACTCATTCACGTGGAAAGGAGATAACAGTAGAGAGAAGTGTGGTCTGCTCTGTTCGAGAGCGGGATATGTGTACTACGGTCAGTGCGAGTGAGATGGAAGATGGAGAGGGAGTGTATTGCAGGAGTTGAGTACGGAGTGGAGTGTTTCTGCGGGAACGAGATGGGTGGAGGGAGGAGGATAGAAGAGGAGAGATGCCGGACTCATTCCTGTCCTATCGGAGGAGGAGGATGTGGGGGATTTGAGAGCATCGCAGTGTATTCTACTGGCATGAATCGTATGCTATTCCAATCTTTTCATCATTTGTGTTTGCTGTCGTTTTGTTTCGACTCAACTGTTCTGTTCAATTCAACTGTTTAGAATCACTCACGTGGACTCGTCCTAAATACGTGGAAGTTGAAGACGACAAAGAGTACGATATTCGCATTCTCTTCCTTCTACAACTGAATGGACGAAATATAAAGCAGGTAATTTGAAGTGGCAATTCTTGGAAATAAATGACAATATTGAGGTCCGTCAAATGCTTCGGAGTATGTATTCCCCCCAAACATCACTACTATATCCATGTGGATTCGAGACAGAAGTACATGCTCAATGGTGAGATATATTTGTCATTGATGGAAATTTGCGTTCGAGTAATGATACCCCGGTCACTTCATTTTTTGTTTGCAAACTTATGTTGACCCGAATTAGCTGAATTGATGTCCCTCTTGAGAAGCTCGTCATCTCTCTTCTCTTCTTCCTAATGTCCGAGTTGCTTCGATCCTCCGATCTACGATATGGGAGGAGCTTCTCTTCTTCCTATGGTTACTGACGCCATCGAGGCTAGTGGATAAACTATCTAAAGTTTTCATTATCATATCATAGAACGACTCCTGCAATCATACGTGAAACCTTTTACTGAAAACTCATTAATCATTGTCGATTGTAGTCATCTCTGGATTTCGAGTGGATTACCTGATCAACATGAGCGAGAGCGATGAGTTGATCCTGTCGATGAAGGAGTTGGAAGCTCAATTGGAGAGGTGAGTAGCCCTCCTTCTCCCTCTCACTCATCGTTCTCTCTATGCAGTAGTCGTGGTCACTCCTTCCTGGCTTTTCATGGTTCTGGCGATACTGCGAAGTTTATCGAGAATCAAGGATTCCACTTTGTTTTCCTGGGGTGTGAAAACCGAATGTGGAAAGTGAATGATCTTCTCATAATAAACAATAAATCGAGAGTTTGACTTTCAGGCAGCCCATCGACCGACGTTTCCAGCTAATCTTGGTATAAATGGAGGTTCAGACTGGGTGGTGCTCCATCGATCTCTTGCCAAATACTCCATTTCGAGTGATGAACTACCGACCAAATTGAGAAGGCTCTTCTCCTCTGTTACTCTCCCCGTTGAGAGCTTCTTCCACTCGGTATCCTTTTTTATATAATCTATATTTTTCAAACTGAAGAACCAATATCGGAATAAGTATGAGGAAAAAAAGGGAAGAAATGTTTGCAGTTGGCAGTGAATTCTCCCTTCTGTACTTCAGTGATGGAGGAAATCTGAGGATCACCAACTGGCTCCCACCTTCTAAAAGACCTAGAAGATGTCAGTGGCTAGAGGAGGTCGGCCCCCTTCCCATCCTCCATCATCATGGAATGATGGTTTGCAGGTAGTCGATTTTTGTGGAAATTCTCCAAATGTCTTCACGGAAGAAACTGCATTCAAGTTCGATGTCGAGGTATCATTTTTCGTTATGAGATCATCGATAGCGCACGTTTTAGCGATTTTTTGGAAAAATTAGGCAGAGCTTGCTGATGAATTCGAAAAACCTGAATAAATCATCCAAACTACAGTTGGAGAGAGCTCAAAAAGCACTCCGCTCGCCACTCAAATTTTCCAATTCTTTGAACCATTCTTCAGTTTTCAATTGCGTGCAAATGTGGACGAAAACATTTTTAGGCTGCTAAGATGCGAGGTGTCTACTTCGCAAGGAAATTCGACTCGATAGTCAGCAATGAAGCCATCCTCAAAGCCTATCGACAGGTGGGATCGGACTACGAGTGGGATACTCACGTAGTTGGATCAATTTACTCAATTGAAGATAAATATCATGAATGGTATCTTTTCATTCCTTTCGCTTCTCTTCTGTCGATTGGGATCATGCTTCGGCCATGGTCAATGTATTCAATCTGGAAGTAGATAAAAGCAGTGAGTGTATTACGAATCAATAATCAATCTTGGTTATCTTTTTTCCTAAATATTCTAAATTATTATCGATTGAGGTCCCGCTCATTCCTCGTTTCTCCGTTCTCTCATCCCGTCGACAAGCGAAGGACGAGTTACCGATCTGTTCATGTTCAAAGAATCGGATAACTCAGAGGAGAAATTAATCGTCGTCTTTGAAGTGAACTTTACTCGCCATCCAAATACAAATTAAGAAGTGTAAAAAAACCAACTCCATGCCAGGAAACAGGGAAGATTCATGCCGAAAGACTCTCGCCATTTCACATCAAGTGAACATTGCAGAGGAAAACGCCAATGTAAGTGTCAATTTTTTTAAATTTTAAAATTGACTACAGAAGAGTGTTAAAATCATTTGTATATTCACCGGCATTTTCATGAGAATGGAGAAACATGAACAGTGGTTCGGATGGTATTCCAAAAGCGAAAAGAATTTCGCACAATTAAGAGGGAGATATAGTCAAAAGCTACGTATAATTCTCATTTTGCTAGATGTCTAGAGAGTTTGTGATGAATGGAAGAAGTAGATAGTAAGTTGAATGCAGAAAAATTCCAGATCGGTGCATTTTTCCTCTCCTCTATAGAAGTGGGCACGGATTTCGACTACAAGGAGGAGATACTCAGGGGGTTCTCCAAATTCATCCCTGAGGTATTTCTCCAACTTGTTCATCGTTGAAATATACGTCTGAACAGCACGAGCTCCCATTGATATGATTGTTTTCAGGGAGGGGAGATGACTCTTCTCATGGAATGGGTGCAGATAGGACCGACGAACACGACTAAGACCAGCCCCAAGTGCAAATTGGAATGGATAGGAGAAGAGGGGAACTTGCTGGCGACTCAGACAATCCATCCTTATGATTCAATCAGGCCAGCTTCCACTTCTTTCGTATTTTGACATTAAATATTATACATAGAATGTGCCACTCTTTTCAAGCAATATGAGGCTACTCCTTTCACATTCTTGTCTGAAGTAGTTTATTTTAAGAGGCCGTCAGGTCGCACAACTCAATCTGAAACTTTTGAATCAATCTCATGCAGGAACAATGACAGCTACGGTAACTGGTGAGTTGTGAATTGGTGGCTATTCGAGTCCATATCATTGAAAGGAGATAAGTAAAGTGGAAGCGATAATCAATATTTCAGATGATGAATCTCGTCCACTGGGGAATATTTCATTCGGCATATTTTCATCGGATGACGTAATATCGAGGAGTACGGTAGAAAGATTTTATCGATTAGAAGATGAATGTGAAGGAGAAATACAATGTAGAAGAAAGAATTGGACAAGTGTATTTCCCGATCCGATGTCTGATATTAATGGATTTGATAGCGAAAAGGGAGTTATTTATTGATCTGCATCACTATTAAATAATTTTGAAAGGAGTACTAAACAGAAACCATCGCAAACGGAAACGTTCGTAAGGTATTAAAAATTAGTACTAAACATTTATTTGTTGATTTCGATCTTTTGCAATTTTATCTCACACTTAGACTGATATTGTAAATTTTTTATCATCACCTTAGCTTTCGAGTTCTTGCTCGCGTTGAATAAATCTCTTGACGTTCTTTTGTCATTTTTATCGAGTGTTGAAAATAATTGTCATGCTCATTTTGCACCTAGAACACTCATTGTCACAGGTGGTGTCACGTCGAAAGGACGAATTGCTGTGTTTAGTGGCTCGACTCTTAGAAAATGGTCGCATTTGATATGCAATCTTCCTTGACATGCACATCCAACATAGAATGATTCCGAAAGTCAAAAAAATCCATCAGTCCATGTATCAATTCTCCACGGGGCTCTCGAATTTGGGTTGCCACTTGGAACGACATTCACTTTCTACGTTCTCGAATGGGCGTGGCTCTCGTTGACTTCACTTGCATCTCCTCCCTTCAACATTCAGCCTTGCCCACGAGAGACTTGGAATATTTGGGCATACACGTCTCTTACCGTACTCCATCCGCCTATCTTTCATTTCTCCAATGCATTGATAGTTCTCTCCTCTAGCATTCCCCCATCATTTCTCTAAACCTCGCTCATAATTGACAATCTTCTTCACCTCCTCAGGAATCCTCAACGACATGCGCTTCGCCATCATCTCCTTTCTCCTCATCACGGGCACCTCTTCTCTCCGCTGTTTCGACAACTCCAATGTCAGTCCTCTTCTTATTCATGGCAGGGTCGAAGGGGATAGAGTACGGAAGTGTGATCCTACGTGTATGATGTGATTACAGGGAGCCCTCGAAATCGTGGATGATCCCTCTCTCCGCTTCTGCCAACTCTTCCCCCATGGAGGGGAGAAGGGAGAGGGACGAGTCAATGGAATCGGCGCTGCGAATGAGAGCCTAGAGAAGTACACCAGCCTCTTCCAGACCTACCCCCACTACCAACTCCGTGTGATGTGCCTTCTGGAAGTGAGTGCACCACTTTCCGCTCTTCCTCGATCCTCGTCGCTACCCTTGCACTGAATCCATTTGCAGTCCCACAACATCTCAC